>CACVKI010146274.1:26402-40813 GCA_902732785.1 Trichogramma evanescens
ATATATTAAAAAAGTGGATTTAATGAAAAAAAATATAGTAATATCTAATTAAAAATCTTGCCTGTAGTAGCGGCCATAGACAAGTCTCTGACAAACAAAATAAGATGACTCTGGGGTCTCAAAATTAATTTTACCACTTGGAATTCTACGGGCCAGGGGGGTATGATTAATTTTTAGAATTTTGACTTGCCTAGTAAATCTAGGCTGTATTCAAGTTAATTTGGGGTATGTCAGGGTGATTTCTGGTTGAAAAAAGGGTTGGAAAAGAGGAGAATTTTTCCATTTCACCAGATATAATTTTTACTTATATTTTCATGTATTTTAAAATTATGTGATTTTAAGGTATATATAAGCCCTTAAGCAAGTAGCTGCCTATACAATATACAGCGACTTGCAGGCAGGCTGCTGCCGTCTAATCGGTGTACAGCAAATAGAAGCTAGATTATTATTATTATTTATCAAACCTGCATACATTGATACGTCGAGTTGTGTCATGAATTTTACGAATGTAAACTTGATGTGAAAAAAAAAAATCTATCACAATGCGGTGCGTGCGGTATATACATAATACGAAACAATCGAGCTCGCTGCGTGCGTGTAAAGAGGCCTAAAACAAGCCGGTATACGAGACTACCTCGCAATCAACTGCGCGCTCGGTAAACCCAATATAGCCTGTATTCGAGCGTGTATATGTGTCTCTCTTTCGCTCTCTCTTTTGCCCCATTATCAAAACCAAAAATGATCCCCGCGGCATCGTGCGAGGCGAGCGAACGAACGAACGAACGAACGAGTAGCGTATAATACACACACACGTACACACAAAGCTCTGTAACGTTGGCGCGCATATTACGAAAAGGCAGTATATACGCACTGTGCCGCCTGTTTTATAACGTATATATATCGTATGCAGACGGTACAAAGCACAGCCACGAGCGGTACACAGAGGCGCGCGTGTACAGTTGCTTCGCACGCGCGGGCTTTGGAATATAAAGAGCTTGCAGGCAGTACATATACACAAGCGTATTACAACATTATAAGACCAAATCGCGGCCCGGGTTGAGGATGCGTATATATGTTTCTGTGTTGTATATATGCCTATTACGTGTGGCATAAATCGCTATATATACGTAACATCGGCAGCGCTTGCTGTATATTATCTTCTCTCTCTCTCTCTCTCTCTCTCTCGGGTGCGTCTATACGTGACCGTAATCTCGTACGATTTTGGGCGCTCGCATGAATAAAGGCCTTGATTGGCAAGAGAGCGGCAGCGCCCTAATTGATACGCAATGCGTCTCGCGCTGTATACGCGTATATCTGCACGCATTTGTGTGTTTGTGTACATACGATGAGGTGGCCCTTACGCTGCAGCATGGGTATGCAAATACACGGCACGAATTCCAGTTTTCGTCCCGATGTAAGCAGTTCCTGCGAGCGAAATATCAGCTCGACTTTTTGCGCGCAGCTCGTTCGGTATACTGAAACTTTTCTAGTTTATATATGTATCGAGACTCGTGCAGAAGCACAAGCACAAACGATCTCTAAAAGCCGATCGTCTCACCACCACCACCAACACACCACCTCGAGCTGATATATATTTATGTGTACGCGCTCTCGGTGCTGTATGTATAGGTACGTATATATACGCATCCTCTAACGCGTGGAATGTCGAAGTAATTAAACGCAGCGCTCCTTTCTCTGTCTCTGTCTCTCTTATCCAAACTCTCACACACACACATATACACGCAGTCGTTGTATATGCTGATCGCAATACTCGAAACAACGCGGCGGCGGCGACGATAGGCCTCTATAGTATAGGAGCAGCAGCACTACCCCCTGTAAATGCAATTACGCGTAACGTCCGTAGCAGATGCCTGCCGGTCAGCCTTTGTCGAAGAACCAATAAATGTGGCTTCCTATGCAAGCCTCGGACGTTGCTGCTGCCGCTGCCGCTGTTGTTGTTGCTGCCGTTGTTTTGTGTCCTTGCGTGAGCTCTCTCTGGCCTCTCGTCGCTACAGTGCGCACACACACTTGCGTATTCGTATATGTGTATATGTGTGCGCGATAAACGTACTGATCAACTGTATATAGGCTCTCCTCGAGTATTCGTCGATTAAATCGTTTGTAACTGCTTCGCTGTTTATTACACCGCCAGTGCGTCTGTGCCTCTCTCTCTGTCTCTCTCTTTCCGTGCGTGTGTATGTGCGTTTGCGAGTGTACATGCGAGTACGTGGGTAGATGTGTGTGTGTGCGCGTACGATGGACCTAAAAGGGTTAATGCCCATTTCGCCGGGAGTACTAGTAGTAGCCCCGCTCGCTCTGCCTGAGCGAGGCAGAGGAAAATGAAAAAAAAAAGGAATGATAAGCCCCGAGGCTAGAATGCCTTTTGTTTGCTTTTGAGCTCGGATTGGAATGTTCGCGTTTGAGCGCAGTATGAGCTGCCTTTCTTTCTCGCTCGCTCGCTCGCTCTCGTTTCTCTTTACGCGCGCGCGTGTGCTACCCCAATCTGCGCGCTTCTCCGCTTTGATCGCCTAATTGATTAATAAAATGTCTATGTGCGAAAGTGAATTTGCGATTGAAAATTTTCGCTCTCTTTTAAGGATCGAGCGAGCGAGCGAGCTTTTTTCGGCCCGTATATGAATTTCCGTCGGCAAAGTTGGTTCGCGCTAAAGTCGACTCTCAAAAAGAATTGTTTCGGCGGTGGCGCGTATTTTCTGTTTTATTCAACCGAATTCACTCGGTGAATATATAGTATTCTATTTGACTTACCTAATGTATTTTTTCCAATCTCGATGACAGAATTTAAATATCAAGCGATTTCGCATCGGTGCATAATAAACCGTGTGTGCGCATTTACCCGCTTCCCGTCATTAATTACCCATATAATATTACTTTATGAGCACGCGCAAAAAAGAGAAACGCGGCTATACATACCGAGCGCATTTTCTCAATCAGCTCGAATTTCCTTAATTATGTTGTCGGCGCGGAATCGGTAAAAATCAGCCTGCCAACCATTAAATTTTTGCTTGCTCGCTCGGCGCTCTATCCGCGCGCGCCCCACCCGACGAATATGTACGTATGCATTATGCACTCGCTCGGTTATTCTCGATATTTTATTTTCGCGAATTATAAACGTCCGCGCGCTCGCGCGCGGTGGGCCAGTTTTATTATATATAATCGCGATATAGAGAATAATTTCTACGCGATGATAATGATAACGATAAATCAGGCCTGCTGCCCATACTTGTCTCTTAATCGCTGTCGTTAAAATCCATGAATGTTGTATGGGCACACTTGACTAATTAAACGGCGTTTTTCATATCGTAATTGCGCACCGCACACCGGCTATCGTCGTGCATAAAGCGATATTGGGCGGTGACAGGAGTGAGTTTTATTATCGCAATTAAAAATAAAAAAAGGAAAAAGTAAAAGAAAATAAATTACGAATAATGGCGTAGTTTTACATGTTTATAAATATAGAATCGAGATTCATAAGTTATTCAGTATATGATGTAAAACAAACGAATCTTGGCTATTCTCAGTGCCTTTGAAGTGAAGAGCGGGCGCGGAGCTTTTGCCTTTATATAAACTCTCAATCCCGCACTGCTTCTCCTCTGCAAGCCATCAAGACGGCGAAAAAAAAAAACGTAAAAGAAGAAGCAGCAGCATAGAGACTTTTGTGTTTCCCGCTTTCAGCGGAAGAATCTAACCAACTTAACTGCAGCAGCAGTAGTGCACCGCGTCCATATATATAACGCACATACACGCACGAGTACCCGCAGCTGAAAAAAGGGCCAAGAAAAGGATACAGCGCGTAAAATGATAAAATCACTCTTGGCCGTCGTCGTTGTCGTTTGCGCTGCTGCTGCTTGGCGTAGAGCAGAGCACACACAGGGATCAACCAATTAGCGCATACAACCGAGCGCACGCGCTACTATATATACACACCACGCACACAGCACGCACTCGACTTTATTTATCGTGTCGTTTTTCCAGTCCAATTATTTCCAGAAAGTGCATATAAACTGGAAATGGCCATGAGAGAGGGAGACAGAGATAGGATTATATCGAATTTTCCTTTTGCCATACGTGGACGGAGAGGAGCTTTATATATTTTCGGTTTATCACTCGCGTACGCACATACCCATCGTAAAATCGGAGCGGGAAATATTCAACAAGCCGATGACGATTTTCTTGCGTCATTTTTGTGCACCGTCGTCATCATGGCTAAAACGGATAGTACAGGGTGTATAACTTTTCGACTTTCGAGCTTGGAGTTCCGCGTGCGTACGCGATATCCATTTCTTCGCTCGCATATAAGTGAACTCGATCGAAACACGACTGTGCGCGTAAATAATTCATAATCCAGGGGGCGGCTCGGGACTTTTTGTTTCGCCATATGTATGGCACTAATCGACTCGCACGATTTCGGGGAAATTAAATTAATAAACGAAGCGCTCCGCCCGCGCGTAATGTCGAGTACAATATTCGTTTTCGGATTCGTGAAAAGTGATGCCCGACTCTCGGCCAACTGCGGCCAAAACTCATATAATTAGAGAGACAGAGTTCGTGTACGCATTATGTGTGTATGTGTGTGTGTGTATTTGGACGTGGTGCGTGCGCGTCGTTTCCCTGAAATTACAAGCAAATAAAAGCAATCAACATGGCAAAAAGCGGCGGCGGCGGCAGCAGCACACGCGTGCGTGCGTGCCATTGTCCTTTGTCGTCGAGTCGAGTCTCGACAAACGCGCTTTAGCAAACAAATGCGAATTTATGTTGTACAAAACGAGCGACAACTCCCATTATTATTACATATCCTCCTTAAATCTGTGTACACACACGTAGCTGCTGCACACATATGTGTATATCAAAGGCATCTTGTGCATGCAGTATACGAGCTGCGCCATTAATATCTACAGTCGTCCGGAGCGTCGCTGTAATTGTGTGCGCGGGCGGACAGCAGCAGCAGTGGCAGGCAGCTACATCAAGGTCGGCGAAGGTCAGGGTGCGCTTACAAATACACACACGGACACAACAGGCTGGGCAACAATTACGCGTAGTGTATATATACGACGAAGCTCACCTCGAGGGCAAATGCGTGCGTGTGTCGTCATCGTCGCAGTCGGTAGCATAAGCAAGAGCAGCAGCTCTTGCGAGTAGAGACGGTGGAAAATAACGAGAGAGAGAGCGAGTGACGAGCCTCGAGCGACAGTCGGCAAGCTTTTCCCACGAAATATTGCGAAATATCTCCCTCTCTTTGCCGCTGCTGCTACTGCTGCTGCGGATGCATACATGCACAAACGTCAAGTATTGTGCAGCTTGCACACGCACGCTGTACATAAGAGTACACGGGGAAGGGGTTTGCCTGTCAATATTCGTCTGTATTATAAACGTTTAAAGGGTGAACGCGCGCGCGCGCCCGACTGCGCTACAGCAGCTTCGTATTTTATATTATATCTATATATCTGCTTGTGTATAGGAATATTTTAGGGCTTACTGCTAAACTGACGTTTTTCCGATTGTGTGCAGCCCGCTAGAAAAGAGGAGTATATGATTGACATGTATACATTCTTGATATTGTTTTCAAGATGTAAATGTAGCGATAGGCAGAAAAATGTTCCTATACAACGTTGGTGTACCAGGATTTTTTTATTCTCTTTATTATTTTTTTTTTTTCATATACAGTGTTTTTACACGTACAGCTCGTACGCACGCTCGAAATCGTCAAGATAGTATTTAAAAGTATAATGTCAAAATCTGGAGCTGCCGTACACGCACGCGTACACGTATACGTATACACATCCCTTGAGCTGTAAATCACTGCCACGCTGTGTATATGCGCGATATATATGCATAATATACGCGGCAACTCCTGCGGCAGCAGCGAGAAGCTATATATACTACGTACGATCGTCGATCCGAGAGCAGCGAGTGAAAACCCGTAGGCGATCCGGCCGCGCGTGCGATGAACAACAAAAAGAGGAACAGCAGCAGCAGCAGCGGCAGTGCACCACACACGCGCTGGGCAATACACAGCGTCTGTATATATATATAGAGGCCGCACATAATACATCTGGGCAGCAGAGGGTCAAAGCTAGAGAGATAATACGCTGCGAGGGGGGCACATACAGCATACACACATTTAAGCTTGCATAGTAATGCTCGATTCGGGGGTGTAGCCGTGTTTAGGTATAAACGCGTATACTCCCATATTAGACTGCACTTGTGTGTGTATGTGTATGCATGCGTCGAACCGAGCGTGTACTTACATTGGCGCTTGGTATGCGCAATTCAGCTCTCTTTACCATGTTGTCTTCCAATTAACGCCATTGTCGTGTACTGCAGAGGAGAGAGAGAGATAGAGAGCTCGATATACATACACAGGCGCGTATTCGCCCATTTAGGCATTGGCTTCTCACTCGCTTGATGTTCGGGATAAATCAAAGACTCGATCGACTCGTATACCTACATACGTGGGCACAGGGCGAATTGCTGCACATAGCTATAGATGGACGCACCGCGTTTATATGCTGTTTGTTGCACCGCTGCTAGCCGCACACGCGAATCTATGGACTGGCAACGCCTTTGATGCTCTTGTGTGTGGCGGCGGCGGCAGCGACTGTGCGGAAGGCAGCAAGATCATCGTCAGGCTCATTGGCAGCTCTAGGCTGCTGCTGCTGCTGCTTTCCTGTGTGCCTCGTGTATGCAGCTTGACGTATACGGATAATATAATGTTGATGATGATGATGGTGATCGGTTTATGTTATCCTGTCTGATATTCAAAGGGCACGAGGCCGTGTGAGTGATTATTCGTTCGTTCATAAACTGACACACTGCGTAGTGCATTTGCCGATATCTATAGACTGTGACGTGTAAGGGGTAATTTCACTCGAGAACGCGATAGACGGTACGATGAAAAAACGCGAAATTGTCGCGAGACGAGTGTTAGGCAAACTTTGCACTACTGCACGCGAAACTGCAGCGTATATAATACACAAAACTCTAGGGTGCTCGCGAGCGACGTGTTTATTCAAAGGGCTAGTTTTTATAGTCAGGTGTCCTCGACGACGTCATTTGATGAAACATTTATTTTGGCTGCGCTATTATTTCTGCGAGGCTTGTTAAACATTAGGACTGTATTGTCACATGTCTCATATTTTTTACTGGTGTAGTTCTGTTGATTTTTAATACCAAAAACTATACTATATAGTACGATTTAAAATTAAAAATTTTACGTATGTGGTTCCAAAAAGTTCACAATTTAATAATCCCGTTTTATTCATTGTTTCAGTCACAAACGAATGCCAATTTCCAGCAGCGTGGAGCGGCCGCTGGTTCATCCTGGGCAAGGAAGGACCCATTATAACCAACACATCGCACTTTCTCGACCGAACGTGCATCTCCAAAGTCGAGGATACATATCTGACGCACGACGAAAAGTAAGCTCAAAGCAAAATAATGTTTATTTCATATGTTTTTCTGACCTCCAGCTGCACATAGCTAGCTATAGCTAGCGCGATTGTTACGCCGGGCGCCGATCCTATCTCGCCGCACATACACTGTATATAATACATTTTCACATTCTCCCAACGTTTCCTCCTCTCTTTCTTTCTCTCTCTCTAGCTGTGATCGTCATACTGTTGCGCGCCGCGAGCATGTGTCACAGTTTTCCGATCCATAGATTCGCTACATAAATATATATAGCTCGCTGTTAACGAGGAGAAAAATACAAACTTATCCGATGCTACGATCACTCTTTGCAACGTATATACTCTAAAAATGTTTCTCGATTTATGATTTCAGCCCTGAGACTGGTAGCTGTTACAGATGTATGATCTTCACCGAGAGGGACGTCAACGTTATTCAGTATCGTGAATGTGAGTCAATTTTCGTATTTACCTGCTCTATACATACTGTACGCCTGTTCTCTGATTCATGCTGTAAAACTTGTGCGAAAAAAAAATTAATGATAAAAATAAATATAAACGAACGATTCTCTCGCCTGGGCCTTGTTTTACGACGACTGCGACGACATTAATAATGTAAAACGCTAATCGAATGGCATCATTGAGCAAACATTCGGTGAGATACGACACGAGGTTCCTTGTTTTTTTTTTTTTTGCTCGATGCTCAAATTCCATTTGTGCGCAGCTATTAGGCTGCGATGCCTCGTTCACATCGATATTTTATCCTCCGAACGACGATAAACGCGACGAAGAAAACTAAGCCTCGAGTTATAAAAATTTTTACAGCCGTTTTTAATCTTTTAATTTACTTTATGACTACCATTAGCCGGGCAGTCTGATTAATTTTTTTTGTCGTATCTCGCGCGCATACAAGAATGTCCAAAAAAGCGTTCGTTTTCAAATTCAACTCGCATCGAATGGTTTACCTTCGCTTATCTCCCCGACCAAAAAAAGGCATTAAAATATCGCGCATAAAATTCAATCCCTTCTCTTTTGGGGCTTTTACTCACTCGCGCGCCAGGATCTGCGCGCGAGCCATACGCGCCTGGGTCAACAATAATTCACCTCTGGTTGGGCAATTATACACGTATTATGCATTAACATTCGTGTCGTTAAAAATTCATAAAGTCCATCTTTGCAATATATACGTAAGTTATGTACACGTACGTGGAGAAAAATGTATAATAAGTATTCTATAAATATAAGAAAAATTACTATATTACTTAATGCAAGTGAGATATCTAAGAATTGCGACGTTTTTTGCTTATATAAAAATAATTTTTACAATAATTTTTTTTAACATATTACAATCACATATGGTTAACTTGAATTTATTAAAATAAAAATTCCTATTTACTACAATAGTAAAAATAGTGTTATGCGCTTCTACTAGATGGCGCATCAGAAACCCGCAAGTTGCAAACAATTAAATTGGTTTTATTAATATAAGAAAAATTAAATTTATGATCAACCATCGGCCCGAAAATAGAACGAACATAGAACGAACCGTATGCTCAGGGCAAGACCAAATGCAGAGATTCAAAACCGAAAATTTATTGCTCATATTTGATTCTTGAACTTTATCAATTTTTTTTTTAATCCATGTTACTCTTCAGTCTTGTCTTAAATTGTATTATTAATTAAGATATAAATAAGCTTGTCTCGTAAATAAATGAACAATCGAACAATATCTTTTCACATATATATTCAGTGGACTCACACACAACAATTTTAATGTGTTCAAAAATTTGTTTGTATGTATTCGAGTGTTTCCCATACACTGTCTCTGTATGGAACGTATCTGTGTATGGATATTTGCTTTATAATATGTCCAAGGTAACGAATGCTTTGGCCATGTGTTGCGGAATGAAACTTGTCAGCAATATGGAATCGGACGTCCGGGCTGCGGTTCGCACACATATATATACGTCATATACCTGGCCTTAGATATTGCACCGGTTTGCGCGTCGCACATTTATACACATGCATATTATATATATAGCGTAGTGTGGCATGGAGATCCGCCACCATATAGTGGTCTTTATATACGTTCGTACGCAGCTCTCGCAGCAGCAGCAGCAGCATCATATAGCACACGGGCCCGCACATATATTCATTTCTATATAAGGTTTACGATGTATTTTACCTTCCATCAAATTGCTACCGCCCGTGAACGACAACGACGACGACGAGCGCGAGTGGCAGTATATTTGTCTCGAAAATTATTCGCTCGGAGAGACGTAAATTTACTCGCTCGACTGGAACGGCCAACTTTTCCTTAACTGAAAAATCACTGCGCGGTCGGTCGCGCTTCTACGGCGAGTGATAAAATTGTTATTAAAATTGGATAGACGTTATATTATATTATAAATACTTGCTCGAGATCGTTGCGAGGACAGGTGCAGCATGTGTAATATATACTCGAGCTCCGGTGCCTAATGATATACATTCGATGAGTATCTCCGCTCGCTCTCAACTGTATATTTTTTTAAATTACAATGGAAAAGTAATAGTAAAGCGTGTATCAACTGGTTTATCGCGTTTATCGCATTGGCAAACGAGAGTCTGTATAATATGCAGAATGCTCTTATCGGATATTAGATGACTGTGATGGTAATTGATCGGTAAATACTCGTTTTCGTACTCGTTAATAATGATTATCGTGATCCGATATAGCATTGACATATATCCGTACTTACGGATTGAGTAACCCATTGAGATATATTTGATTATAAAAATTCACTTGACACACTTTTTCGTTGTTTTGTTTTGTTCTCCATTTTGTTTGTATATCTCTCTCTCTTTTTTTCTCACCCAGCAAATCCGCACAAAGCACCTATAACACCTTTTGTGTCCAGAACGGAAAAAGCCATTTGCTCAGTGCCCGGGCTGTCCCAAGAATGTACAACCAAACTCCATCAGGCATGGATAAATTTACGAAAAAAATCCATCAACAGAAAGCCTCCCTCCATCTCTCTCCTATCTGTACAATACTTACCAAATTAATTCCAATCTAATCCTAGTGTATGTAGTGCAGCCGACAAAAAAAAATCCGAACTCGACGAAATGAAAATGAAACAACGACGTGTAGCTATCTCGATCGATAAACACGGCATTGTAACGCGCGCACTCGCACACAGTAGGCCTACACACGCTCAATTGTGAAGCATTATGTGTTGTATGCATGCATGCGCGCTATATGCACCGCATCGAAGAGAAAAAATATAAGTGCTCGTAATAATAATGTGCTGCGAGAAGCGCCCCCGTGAACTCGCGAGCGCGCACCCGCCAACCAAATCGGAAAGGGGAGAAGCGCTCGGGCTAAGAATGTTAGCTTTCAATAATCCACACTAAAATGTTCTAGTTCTGTATCTCTGTAGGACGAGTGTGCGTGTCTCTCTCTCTCTCTCTCTCTCTCTCTCTCTCTCTCTCCGTAATGTGTAGTGGGTACCCCCTTCTGGTTAGCAAGATTCTCGCCATATGTCGACGTTAAACGCTTCAACTTTTTTTCCACGCTTAGTTTTTTTTTTTATGACTACTACCGCTCCACTTCGTAATACGAGACCGATTGCCCCGAAATAGGTTGAAAGCGCGCTCACTTATTGATTGGTAATAAATTTTTTTCCGCCTCGTTTTTTCCTCCCTCGCGAAAGTTCATATTAATTATTTATCGATACGTATTTTTTTATGACCGATCGGAATGAACATATTTTTTTTTTTCATCCCTCGCGCTAATTTTTCAAACAAAAAAAGTAAAGGTTGTTTCGAGCGTGGCGAGGCTTCGCGTATATAAATATAGTAATCCGTCACGCCGCACTAGCATTTTATATATTCCATCCAGAGCTTTACGCAGCCAATACATTTCATTTTCTCGTTAAATTTTTCGCCTCCCCGAGCACGACCGATCGCCGCAGCAGCAGCGACGGCAGCAAACTGCGTTATGCATTCGAATTCAGATAAGCCGCCTAGACGTAAAACACGGGAAGGGTGGCTTATACTACCACTACTGCTGCCTACGTGCGCCGCTCACGAATATATAGCAGCAGCAGCAGCGATGCTCTAGCTCGGACACACAATGGACGTCAGTTTCGGTTACGTCATATAGAGCTACCTTAGCTGTCAGGATGCATTGTCAGCCCTCTCGAGGACCGGCGCGGCAACGGCGGACCTTCGCTCTATGTACGTACGCGCGCGGGCCGCAAAACTGGATTGCAATTGTCTTCGGGTGATGAGTTGCGTCCCTCTTCTGTTGACGTGTGTATAGGTAAACCGTGTGCATAGGTATATATGTGTGTGCACGGCGCGCACGGCTCGTTTAGTTTCGTATATTCATGTTTTACGAGAGAGTCGAGAGCACGACGACGGCTACGTGTACTATACGTTCGTGGCTTCTCCGTGTATAGTCGTGAATTTTCTTCTCTATTCACGGATGGATCGTGGAGTTTGGTGCCTTATTTGCATGATAATCGTTGCACGCGCGGCCCCGCTGATACGTATACGCGCTCTTACGGCGCGTGCGTATAATTTTTGATAATAAAAAAAAATCGACGTACGGAAAAATCGCTTCCCCTCGAGAGCGAACTAAAAAAAAATGAAAAAAAAAACAACAACCTCGCCCTCGGAGATTTTGCATATTTTCGACGAAATATATAGCTCGCGCGCAACAGACAGCACAGACACGGGCATTTAGCTGCAGGCACGTCGAGGACATAATTATACGATTAAATCCAAGTAATACCAAGTGCATCGAGCGCGCGCTGGCTCTCACTGGCTATATTATAGAATATATTGGCCTCGAATCCTCGACGCGCTATATACTGCGCGCGCGGTAGACTACCCTGTTTGAATTCTCTCCTAATTCTGCCGTCTATATACAAATACAGATAGCCATCTATCAGTTATATAACGGATTCTATCCCATCTCATTCGCGTTTACCAAAGTATATACTATGTCTGTGTGTGTGAGCGTGTGTATACACGAGGATCAGAAATACCATTTTCCATTCGAGTGCACTTCAGAAGCTTTGCGTCCATGCACTCAAGAGAGAGAGAGAGAGAGAGAGAGCCGAGAGAGAAACGACTGTGTGCTCTCGTCGCGTTCTCTCCTCCATATATATACGGTATAATAAAGCATCATCATATAGATATAGTACGTATATACCTTCACACACACACACACTGGCATGGGACTCGCTCGGCATGGTATATTTATGTGCAGGTGACAGGAGCGCGTAATCGTCTCCCGCGCGATTTCTTTCGCCAAAGACGACGACGACGGCGACGTAGCTCCTGTATACCTACGTCCTATGAAATAATGCATAGCCAAGGAGAGATAGATCAAAGCAAAAACGGGATATCTTGGGCTCGAGTCTACGTATGTGTGTGCATATAAGTGCGCAACAGCAGCAGCAGCAGCAGCTTCTGTGGGAGAAACTATAATATGTGCCGCTCGCGCGCGTATATATACAACAAAACGCGTATATACCTCGAAGATGGTCCTTTGCAGGCAGCTCGATGGAATACATTATACATATAAAGAAGAATCGCTCGTGAGCAGCAGAAGCTTATTTTATGGATATTGTTTGTTCGCCTTGACTCGATCTTGCGTGCTTACATAGCAGTGTGCGTATATAGGTATGGGTAAATTGGAAGAAAATATATCCTAGACGAGGGTTTACCGTTACACATTGATGATGCGCCTCGTTGCAAAGTCACAACCACGCGGATCGCGTTTGCATTTCCATCATTTTCATTTTCTAATTATATAGATATCGAATTCGCAACGAAAAATGGGAATAGGATAAAATGGCATAAAAGAAATAAAAGCACGTCTGTTATAACATGATAATCCAGTCTTTCTTCTCCGCGTATGTGTATGCATTTTCAGCGCCCCGTGCATATATATACGATATATATATGTCGAGGAGCGCGCGGAGCAGCAGCAAGCTCAGCATTATTAAGATCTCTCATTCTTTATACTGCTGAGAGACTCATATCCATGGCGATCTCCTCTAGGCGCGCGCGCATATACATACATACATAGGAACAAGCTTTTGCTAACGAGGCCAATTTTTCACCGCCAACACGCGCAATTTACCTCGCGTTCGTGCACAACTTCCTGTGTCTATGTGTATGTGTGTGTGTGTGTGTCTCTCTCTCTCTCTCTCTCTCTCTCTCTTTTTCTTTCTTTCTTTCTCTACGTGAGTGCGATGTTTGCGCGTCGGGCCCGCGTGCTATATACGTATACGTATGATCGTTCTTTCTCGCTTTTTCTTATCTACCACTCTGCATCCACGGGGGGAGAAAAAAAAATTACGCGTGACCTCGATGAGAAAGAAGCAAGTTAGCGAGAGAAAAAAATTCCCTTCAATTTCAATGACAAGAAGAACAGCAGCAGCAACGGTGGCTATACCGACACGAAAGATCTTCCTTCCTTATCAACTTATATACGAGCCCGCTCGCCACACGTATTCGATGTGGTAAAAATGCCCTTGTGTGTGCGTGCGAGCTGTCCATTTCGCGTACGCGAGTGATTGGGATCATCGTTGTATATATGGTGCATTATTTCAAAAGCGTGATATGACATGTCTTGTTATCGAAGCTATTAGAAAACTTTAAAAAAGTGAAAACTAAGACGGTAAAACCTTTCATTTAACAGAATTCTACCTTCCGCAACTACAAAATTTCCATAAATTACGACCACATTGATTTGCCAGCCGGATAAACATGCAAAATGTCCCCTCCGTGACCTGTCCTGAACTCAGAATCGATTGTTTTCAGTCATGAAACACATTTTAACAAATATCCAGCAATATTGTGGTACGTGGGCCCTATTCTAGACATCCTAAATAAGGTTTTTGTACGTCACTCGTCATCTTAAATAGTCTCAAAACAATTGTACATAAGTAACGAATGTGTCCTTAAATTATGTGAAATTTTACATCATTT
>CACVKI010146275.1:320-16373 GCA_902732785.1 Trichogramma evanescens
CACACACACACACACACACACACACACACACACACATACATACCAACATGTGTCAGAAATTCGATCTAGTATATAGAAATATCATTAAATATACCATACGATGATTCTATAAAAAAGCCGAAATGGAGCCCATCACAAAGCTTCCTCTATGAGGAAGCAAAATACAAAACACTCCAATTAAAGACGAAAAAAAAGATGGTTGATATCAAACAAGCATGGCAAAAAAAAAAGAAAAAGATAAGTGGAATCAAGACAAGATGTTTTTAAATACTCATTTACTTCCAGAGGCGTCTGGTGGGGTAAACAATAATGATAATTATAAAAAGAAGAAACGTCGCAGCTGTGCATACGTCAGTTGTAGTCTGACATTTGTTCACGATGGACGTGGTGATCGACGTGCAGTTTATCAAGAATTCAAAAAATGAATATATTCCAAAAGAAGTGGCTATTATCTGCCTTGAAAATAATTTCACCGCTCATTGGATTGTTGCAACACCTCCATGCAAAAATTTACCTTCAGAAATCAAATGTCAAAATACCTGGCTTTTAAAAAATTTTCATGGATTAGATTATTACGACGGCGAAGTGTCTTTACGATCATTAAACAATAATCTTAAAGAATTTGCAAAAAATATTGGACAAATTTATGTACGTGGTAACGACAAATATTCTTATATATCAAACTTGATGGCTCGTGAAATTATCAACCTCGAAGACGATTCCAATTGCCCGTCATTCAACAAACTGCCTTGGGAGAATACGTACTGTCTGCACCACGCTTTCAAATATCCCTTTTTACGATATTCATGTTCTCTCAATAACGCCGCTCGCCTAAAAAAGTGGATAATACAACAGGCATTTTATAAAAAAGATATCTACAACAACTTGTTTACACCAGATCAAGATGAACAGTTTGGAACTCTTGAAGAAGCTTTCGCTAATTACACACCACACAGTGGGGGTATTTCCAGCCGATCAGGACCCGAAGGTGTGGACGAAACCGACAGCCTTTATATTTAATACAGATGATCATACAAAACCCGGTATGCACTGGGTATGTATTTATTTAAATAAAAACGGTGTTGGTCATTTCTTCGATAGTTATGGTATGACACCTTTCATACCTCTACATATCAAGCAAATACGAAAAATTGTAAACGGTATCGCTACAATACCATAAAATTGCAAAGTTTCACATCGGATGTTTGTGGTCAATATTGTTTAATGTTTTTATTTTATATGAGTAGTGGTCTGGGCTTTCGCCGATTTCTTGCAAATTTTTCTGATGATTCAGAAAAAAATGACGACATTGTTCGAAAATTTATAAAATTTAAAAATGCTGACGATAATTTTAGCGGTGGTGGGGAGATTCGCTATTTACAAAATTCCAATTGTAAGATGTCATTAATATAACGCTGGTATAAAAAGCGTGCCGTAGCATCGAGCAGCAATCAGTCTGCTTTTAGCTTTGCTCAAATAAGAATGGCTTGTCACTACCCGATCAGTTGCAAAGTATTTGCTCTTAACAAATCCTGGACAAAAAAAATACACGTTGGCCTCGAATATGAAGACCTAGAGGATGTTGAATTCATACCAACTATACGTCTGCTGGGGTCTGACCACCAGGGTATTTCGTTCAGCACCGCTGATTGGAACGAATTTGTCAACACTTTCGAAACTATAGAGAAATACTTCAACAACGCTCCTGATATGGAGGATCTAACACTTTCTAGCAATTCTTGGTCTATTAAATTTATACGCAGCTATTCAAATCGAGCTATAGAAATAAGCGAAATCCCGGCTACAAAAAACGATTCTGACATCGTTAAAAAATTTATACATAGCATTGTATTACATAAAATTACTTTTAATATGTTAAAAAAAAATGCTTTAAAATGTATCAATAATTATTTAAATAATTTATCTTCGCTTTCATCTGAAGTCCATATAATTGTTAAAGAAATATTGAAACAATTAAAAATGGTAGATCAAAAAACTTTTAATAATTATGAACATATTTAGGATATTTTTGCTAATTTAGAAACTAAGGTACTTGATGAATATAAAAAACAAACTAATAATGTTAACATGGATAAATTTAAAGAATTATACGACGAAATTACTTTATACCATTATTCAAACTTGTTTAAAAAAAATTAAAAATTTATCTTTCAATAAAATATTATATAAGTATATAAATATTAGTATTTTTTATTTATAAATCCTATCACCAAATATAATTAAATCAAACGAAAAAAAGCCATCAATAGGGGACATAATATATTTATATTAAACAATACCTCTATAAACAAACATAAAGGTTGGGACTTTATTTGACTGGTGGGAGGGGTATATGATATTATTTGACAGGGGTGGGGAGTATGATATCATTTGACATGGATGGGGAATATGACATCATTCAACAGGGGTGGGGGTAATATGACATCATCTATAATAACAATAGATTACTATGACATCATGATCATTCCGGGGGTGGGTAATATGACGTCATCTATAATAACAATAGACTACTATGACATCATGATCATTCTGGGGTGACGTCATTGATGACATCATTCAACAGGAATGGGGGTAACATGACGTCATATGTTTTGACTGTCCATAGTGGGCTTTATACTACTTTTGACCTTCAAATGACCTGTATTTGTCCGAACTTCGTCAAAATAACCTTCCATTCGACTTTAGCGACGTTCAAAACATAAATGTGATATTTTTCGGATTTTTATATCGAAGTCTTCAAGTTTGACCTTCAAATGACCTTGAAGGTAAGGTCGTAGAGGTCATCTGACTTCAGATTTCAATTCAGCATCCTCGAAAACCTATACAGGTATAGTTTCAGATTTTTAAACCTTTTTAATTATGTGACCTTTAAATGACCTTCAAATGACCTTCAATCGGGTTACCGACATAATCTCCGCGCGACACAATCTCCGCGACAAAATCTCCGCGACAAAATCTCCGCTAGAAAAAAATCATAAACACGCACATCCCAAACACACTAATAAACATATCGAACACACTAGGACGCATCCCAAATACACTTATACATATACCGAACAGACTAGCACACATACCAAACACACTAGCACGTATACCAAACACACTAATACACATAGCAAACACACTAACACGCATCCAAAACACACTAACACGCATCCCAAACACACTTATACACATCCCAAACACACTGACACGCATACCAAAACACGCCCAAATATGACGGAATTTATAGTTATATCTATAGAATATTTATAAATACGCAAAACACAAGAATATTATATATTCTAAACATCTAATAAGTAGAAAATTATAAAATAAAATTAGGCGGAGATTTTGTCGCGGAGATTTTGTCGCGGAGATTTTGTCACTGGAGATTTTGTCGCGGAGATTGTGTCGCCGGAGATTTTGTCAGCGGAGATTTTGTCGTGCTCCCCCTTAAATCAATCTGATAAGGACTAATCGACGCTGGATTCGGATTTAGCGACCCCAAAAACATGGTTTTGGCGCGCGCGGTGCCAGCCGGGCAAGCAAAAAGCACGAAAAAATCACGTTTTTAAACGTTAATAAAACCATCGGATAATAATAAAGGGGGCTTTTCTACATATAAATCATATTTAAATACTGCATGTGGGTTGTACTTCTTCCAGGGGCCTATAAGATCAAACTAAATCTAATGGGCATGTTTCCTAGGTGTACAAAGTACATTCAGTAAGTTTGGGCCAGATTCATGGCCTGGAGCTGCGGAAAGTCTCCGTGTTAGTAAGCTAACTTCAACCATTGTTTAAGTGAAAAGGTCTGTTATAATAAATAAATAAGATTACAAAGGTGTAATAAATCTCGCGGTGGTTACTGAAGAGAGGCCACACGTCAACTGCTCGAGTCATCGTCATCCTGGCGGCTCTTCAAGTGCATTATAATTTAAAAATTCTCCGTCAGTATCTATCGATCATTGACGGACGGATGTTCTGACTCAGATGATGCCGCGGTCGACGTTTTCGTCATGCCTGTGCATGGCAAAACTACCGATTCGCAACCTGAGGCAGCACCCAAGGAGTTCATTAGCCTCCATAAATTTCATAATTAAGAGATATGTTACATGTCGAGTGCTCGAGAAGCAATGTTAATGCTAAGGCATCCACAGCATTTACCTTATCTACTCAAGTTATTCATTTTTTAGTGCCCAACGTATCATTATAAAACTGAAGACTACAATAAAGTTTGTGATATCGCTTATTAGAATATTGCACAGACCGCAAATACGTGAAATTCAATATGCTTCAAACGACGCATAAATACCTGGACTCTTTCACGTTGGAATCGGACGCAATCTCTTGGCAGCAAGTTTATTCGGTATGCAGAGGCGAGATAGCACGTAGATGGGAGTCATAAGCCGTCGGTTCCTCTCATGTATGTGCGGGTTCCCTTTTTTAACTACTTATAGATTTTGTACTTAACATTTATAATTATACAATCAGCAGGGTTGCTACAAGCTGATTTTCACGTTATTCGATTTCTCTGTTTCTTTTTCCATCTTTCTCTCTACCTTGATATACTGAGCTTAACTTTTGAGATTTTTGTTAAGCTTCTGATTTCTGTTAAGATAAGATTTTAAATTGTCATCAATTGGAATAAAGAGCACATGTTTTTTATAGAAAAATTGCTTTCTCCATATACGCGTTTTTAGCACGGTTGCTAGTTCGCAAACACTTTCTTATTCTAACGCGTTTTTGATTTTTAATTATAATTTTGACCGATGTTAATGGCATCCTATCTGGATAGGTCCTGGTTCGGCTCCAGTTCGAGGCATATTTTTCGTTCGTGTACATTTCTCATAAAAAATTGTTCTGAGTTTGAATATCATCTCCCGATGTTTCTTTACTCAGTAGATAATTGCCATTAACATCGGTCAAAATTATAATTAAAAATCAAAAACGCGTTAGAATAAGAAAGTGTTTGCGAACTAGCAACCGTGCTAAAAACGCGTATATGGAGAAAGCAATTTTTCTATAAAAAACATGTGCTCTTTATTCCAATTGATGACAATTTAAAATCTTATCATAAAAAATTACGGAGCAAAGTTAGATAAAAATTAATGAATTAATGATTTCTGTTAAGCTTCTAAAATGACAAAGGTAGAAGAAAACTCAAGACTTGGTCAGGATTCAATGTAGCTAATGGTATCCTTTCAGCATCGACATTTATAAAATTAAATTTCTAGAATAATTTTTTTAATTTCAATCGCTTTTGAATTTTATTGCGTGTAATGCAGATATGAGCAATTCTTTTAAAAAAATGCATTTTTTGAGGTTACAATCGCAAAAAATTTTTCAATATTTTTTTCACACGACGTGAATACGGACATAGAAATTGAGTACGTATCCATATTTAAGAGAATACATGATTTTTCGTCCTCTAAAACACAAAAGTAGCTATAAATAAACCACAATTAAAATTTCGACAGCTTCTACATTTTATAAGTTCCTGAGGCCCTAATAAACATTCACCAATTGTTCATACCCAAGTCATGTGGAAAAAAATTTATCGCGATTGTATCTCAAAAAATACATTTTTTAAAAGAATGGTGATATAAAAGTTCTTGAACGGAGCGTGAAAATTTTTCAGTCAGCAATTAATCATATTAATCATTTAATTATCATGATTCGTTCTTGTTCAATACAAAAATAGTAAAAACAATTTTTTGTAATAATTTAAATTTTAAATTACAAACATATAATTTCTTTCTAGTTATTCATATCTCTGCGCTAAATGATGAAAATTTACCGATAGAAGATTAATAATATCATACGAAACAATCGAAACAAGAAAAATGCAGCATATTATCTGGAAGTTTCATGGCAACCAACAGATTGCAGATATGAGTGCCAAGAACATCTTCAAGAATTTTAGGAATTTAATAAATTCAACTAATGATTTGATTTACATTACTTTAAGAAAGAATATTTTTCTAATAAAAATCGATATTTCTTTCTAGGTTGGCTAAGCGATGATGTAATGTGTTTGTTATTTTGAAAAATTATAAAATGGACTCATTTAGTTACTTTTTTCGCCAAGAAGCCGAAATGTTCAATTATAGATTAAATTTCGAATTGAAAATTTTTATTCTTAATATTTTATATTATCTAATCGTGACATTTTTTTGACGTTGACGAAGTTAATAACCAGAGGTGCGGTAGCACCTAGCCTGCTAAAATCCCCATAACATATTTTAGTATAAATCATTAAATAATATAAGACAAGTGTAAATGTGTAATTTTTATTGATATAAACACACTTCTTTCGACAATAGCAGAATGTAAAATGGGTATTGAACCTACTGAAAATGCACGTCATACTATATTTCTCTAAGTTAAAAATATTCAATGAATTCTAATAAATTATAGTTTTTTGTCCTTAGAGAAAAATATACAATAGAATACTTAATGTAAATTAGTTTATAATTTTTCTATTAATAATAGGTAACCAAAAACACCTTTACAAAAAATGTTCATTACACTCAATCGCTGTCTTTCAAAAGACAGCAACTAATAATCAAGTAAGTCGAGTAATTCCGAAAAATTGTAAATTTACCGATTAATAAACGTATTTTCATCAATTTAAATTTTTTATCACAAGCAAAAAGCGGCATTTATATTCCTTCAAATCTATACGTATACTCAATAATGAGTAAAACATTTTTAACACCCTTAACTCTTGAAAGAACCCTTTAAACCAACGGTAATGATGAAAATCTTTCAAACTATTCCTGAACACAGATTTACTGAACATTTTGCTAATGGCAATCCTCATTTTGTTATCTTTTAGGCAACGAAAGCCTTTAAAAAATTTATTTACAATTTTGGTAAATAATTATGAAAGTTTTCATTTTTACACGGCATTCGAAGTTATCTGATTATACTTTACTATTCAATGACTGATATTGATGCACTTTAAAATGATTATGACGTACATTAATCGGTACACACATTTCTGTTTACCAGGAAAATAAGTTTAGGTCTTGAAATTTGACAATGAGGTATAAAAAATTCATGTAGTTCTCCTTCAACATACACAAACGATAATTCCATTACCTACATTTTAATGAATAATAACAAGATTATTTTACACGATTATTGTAACATATTAATAATATTTACATATTTAAAAAAAAATTTTCGTAATAAAATTGTATGATAATTTAAGATACACAATCTACTTGTAAATGATTCTCCTCTAAACTTCCATCCTTTTTATCTCAATTGAGTTTATTGCCTTTCATTAGCATTAATACTTATAGAAAAACTCATGTTTTCAAAACAACATATCCTGAATCTGTATAAGTCAATTTTGATTCTGGAAACAAGTGGCACCCTTCGACTGTGAATATTGATACTTCTGAAAATTAAGATATATTTTGTGTTAAGTATAAAGATATATGTCAAAGATCTATAACAGATAAATAAAATTTGTCAGATATTTCATCTTATAAGTATTACAAATCTCATCTTCACTTCATCTGAAGCTTCGTTCATTTACTACTTATCATTTCAAGACGAAAAATCATATACAATTAAACAAATATTCTATGATGATACAACAACAGCCGTAAAACACTTGTGTTAAAACTGATAATTGAAAATATGTGAATAAAAAAATCAATTATGATATCACACAAGTGCTTTGCTAAATGATAGTAATTACATTTTTTGGGGTTTCAAAAGCTTCGTAAATTACTATGTCTACCTAATTGAAACTCATAACTGCCTTAATGGTTCGCTCTATTTCCCAGTCTAAACATATTGCAATTAATGTTGTAAAATATGCATTTTTGGTATTTTAATGAGCATTCAATCTTCATGGTCTTTTCTTGAAACCCTGCTTTACTTAAGTGAAAGAAAAAAGTATAACAAAAATTAGTCCATTTTAATCGAAATTGATCTAAATTTGTGATCAGAAGCATGTGGCTGTAATTGGATCAGAAGCATAAAAAGTACTTGTGGAATCATAATTCATTAAAGATGGAGTCAGAACTATTTGAAGTAATCAAAGACATTAGAGTCACAGTTTTTGATGGAAGATTTTTAATAACATAATTTTATACCGCAAACTATAAATTTCCAAATTAGGGTGATTTCAAAATCAGTTTAAAAAAATTTCGTTTTCTGACATTTTTTCTCGCTCTCTATCAATCCTTCTTTGAGAATTTCTCTGTTTTTATGTTTTCAACAGAAACATAGAGCCTTGAAGAGAATTTTTGTATAGGAAATTGTTAAATAGCAGTTTTACAGAACAATTGAAAATTTAAGTTTTAGATTGGTTTCGCTATTCATTCAACATTAAATTTCTCTGTTTTTCATTTTGAAGGTAATAACGTCAGGCGAGTCTTCTTAATAAAATAAGACTAAAATGGTTTTTTGCCTATGAGATTGAAATGATACTTTTCTGCACTTGACCGACGATACAGTAATCCCATTTTAATTTTATATCAATAAAAATGTCAAATATTTATCAAAGTTTAAACCAAAATAACTGCCATTTGAAAATTCATAGTTCATCAATATATTTATATAAATTTTTCTTACCATCAGGCAACTCATATAGTTTTGTCGGTAAAGATTTGAAGTAAGGATGTTCTAGTGCCTCTTTAGCTCCAATTCTTTTTTCTGGATTTAGTTGAAGTAATGAAGTTGCCATACTTTCAACGTCAGCTGAATCATACAACCGAGGAAACGAAAGCCCAAGCTTTTTCTTTTTATAAAATGTTAATTTGTTAGGTTTGTAAGCTGGAAGACGACTCACACCTGGCCAACACTCTTCTGTAGGAGTACCTAGTACTTTAAATATTTTATCTAGTTGATCGTAAGTACAACGAACTCCGGGAAACGTTGGTGTACCAGTTATCATTTCAACAAATATACATCCAACACCCCACATGTCTAAAGAAGTTGAGTATTCGGTTGAACCCAAAAGAACATCGGGAGGGCGATACCATAACGTAACAACTTCATGTGAATAGGTATGGGATGGGACTGATTTGGCCCGAGCTAATCCAAAATCAGCTAATTTCAGTTCTCCGATCTCGCTGATTAGTAAATTTTGTGGTTTGACATCTCGATGGAGAACTCTCCTGTGAATAAAAAATAATTCAATTATACCTTTAAGGAAATCAAAGTTCAAAGCTCATGTAAACTTATTATCAAAGTATTAAAATTATAAGAATCCTAAGGCATAATGCATTTATTATAAAAATTTTGTTTATTTGATTTTTTTACGAAATATTACAGACATTTTTCGATTTAATCTTGTATACAGTGTTATTCCTTAAAATATTTGGAATATTAGTACCGTCGTAAACTAGGGAAAGTTCTTATGCATCTTCAAAAGTTATTAACAAAGAATCAACATATAATCGAGAGAAAAGGGGTCTTAAATGCTGATTCGCATAATGGCATGTGAATATGATCTGCTGAGTCAGATATATTCGCGGGAGTTCGGTAGCTCACACGCATTCAGAGCAGCTTCACCTCATAACCGTTATACGAAGCAATCTTTTTTTATAAAAATTTTATTGACCTACGCAGAAGTGCCCTCTTTGTAATCTGAAACTTTAATTGAGAAGCTATTACCGATTTAACTTTTCGAAAAATATTGAATATTCGAAAAAATGTTCAAAAATTGTTTATACTTCTGAGAACCACCTTCCGTAATTCGGATGTCAAGTAAGTCAAAATCAGAATTAAATACAAGCATGTGCACAGATGCGTTCATCTGAAAATGTTGCTTTTTTTTGCATGGCAGACAATTTATCTACGCATCTTCTCAGCTGATCCTTACCAAATTTTACGCATTTCTTCGTTAACTTATACAACAGGGAAATATACTAGAAAAATAAAAGAAAAAATTTTGAAAAGCATGCGATGATCAGACCTAAAAATGTCCAAATTTGAGTAGAAACCTCTCAAAAAGAGCTCTTTATAAGAGAAAAGTCTTGTTCAAAAATTTTGGAAGTGATTTTTGCATTAAATTTGACTTGAAAAAATACTTTTAAAATATTAAAAACAAGATTTTTTAAGAGTACTTTTTATTTATAAATATCTTATTTCAGAGATATTTACTCAAATTCGTTACAAAAAACGAACATTTGCATTTTTATGAATGAAAATAATTTTGAATGACATAATCAGTGTTATCATTTGATTTCACATTGAAAAGCTTAACTTTCAACAAAATTTTTTCTGTTCATTTTTAAACGCTCAAAAAACGATATTTTCTTATTTACGCAAAAAATCGGAAAAGTACATTTTTTCCATGTAAATGAAGTGTATAGCTGAAATGACTACGGCATTCGATATTGCAGAAGAAAATACTTTAGGAAATATAATGTTAGGATTATTTTTACTCTCAGAACAGAGTTTCAAATCTATTGTATGGTTAACTGATTTTGCTCGTGTTCAGAACCAAGAACCATTTTTGTAAGTACAATCACGCAAAATTTTTTTCACATTACGCGAGTACGGACCCCCGGGAAATGTTTGTGGGGATCCTAAGAACATGTAAGAACGTAAGAACAGTCGAAATTTTGATAGTTTTATTTTTGTAGCTACTTTTGTGATTTAGAGAACGAAAAATCATGTTTTCTCATAAATACGACTACTCATTCAATTTTTAAGTCGTTAAAAAAGTATCAAAACTCATCTAAAAAAATTAACTGACTACTGTGTTTGATGGGAAATTTTCTCAGATTTTCCGATACTTTGCACATTCACCAAGAAAATCGATATCAAACATGCTTAGCTAAATTTCGAGATAACAGAAAAAGTGATCTTTGAGATTAATTTTTGATTTTTTCTTATATAAATGAAACCTTTTCTATCTTTATACTATTATTAAGTTAAGGAGGTTGATACAATTATGCATGCAGTCTTGTTTCCGCCGAATTGTCTTAGAAGCTTATGTAATTAATTAAATTGGAATATCTTGTTCATTGAGGTTATGAAAATCACAATACAACAATAAATTCGTATCAATTTCCTGAACGCAATCACAAAGTTTCAAGATGATTGATTCATTAATTGTTGAGAAAAATGAGGACAAAATAATTCCCTTATGGGCCTGGCCCATAAAGAATAAAATTTTTTTACCTTTTGAGACATATAAAATAATATGACACAGGAAATACAAAAAATTGACATTAAGTAGAATTTCATTTGATAAGATAATTAACAGACAAGATTTTTATTTAAGAACACCTTTTTCGTTTCTATTAAGATCTATTATAGACATAAATTCGACTGTTTCTGTACCTCTCCTGTATATGGGCTATTCCACAACAGGTGTTGCATGCCAAAAAATGAAGTTGAAACTAATCATTTACTCTTCAAGAACACAATGAAAAATGAAAATCCTGAACATCTCAGCCCTTTAGGTCCAACCTTATTGAATTTTCAGGGCCTCAAAGTTGGATTTTCATGTTTTGAGGATATTCTGTTTGTTACTCTGCTTTTCTGGGGTGCATATGAAAAAATTTCTAAACCATGTTTTTTCATATAAAATTTGATGTAGAATTCAAATCTATACTCAAAAATGACATTCATAACCTCAAAACCCCTTAAAAATGAGACAACTGTGTAAAATACCATGAAAGTCAAAAAATAAATGTGTTCGTATACCTCAAATTGGCCAATATTGTAATATGTTCATCGATACATCAAAATACAACTTCTGATAAAGTTTGGTAACTGAGTCACCATTATAGACAATTTGGTAGCTTTGCGAAGAGCCAAATATGCTGATAAATATGCTGATCTCGCGATAGAAAATCTAGAGGTACAGTGCTTACGAACACTGAAAGACAAACACTTTGCCTGATTCTTTTATTACCGAGATGTTGTTGATAAATAGCTCAAGGGCTCAGAGGGGGCTTAAAAATTGTTTATAGCTTTGTGTGGCATAAGTTCACATTTATGGCACGCTTTTCTGTGGCATAAGTCGCACATTCTGGCACCGCTGCGTTCGCATCACACTCGGAAAAGGGGACATAAGTCGCACTTTCTGGTACCGCAAAGTGAGGTTAGCGCACGAACGTATGCGAGTGTAATGCGAACGCAGCGGTGCCAGAATGTGCGACTTATGCCACCGAAAAGCGTGCCATAAATGTGAACTTATGCCACGCAGTGCTATAAAGTACTATTGTATAAATTTTTTATATGTACAAGTAGTTAAGATTTATTTTATGCTTAGCCTGTGGTTGCGTTGGTGGCCAATTGCCTATCGAACAAAATGTAACCACATTGGACTAAACAGAGTTCAGCTCTCTCTTGTAATCTTACAGAAAGCAGCTAAGATGTCCCAAATGAAGATCTTTAGACTTATATCAGTGTGTTTAACTGTTTGTAAGTGTCTAAGTAGACAAAGTACTTTTGAATGGGCTAATGAAAAAAGGCTGTTATGCCTGTTTTTCAAAAAAAATTTTTTTTCTAAATATTAAAATTTTTTTAATATTTAAGCCCCCTTTGAGCCCTTAAGGAGACACATAGCTTTGTGTGACAGAAATAATTTTTTTTTTCTCAATTATATTTCAAAAACCAAAAGTCCAATCGATTTGAAATTTTTACACTATGAAGTTTATGCGCTAAAAAAGCTGTGAACGAAATTTCAGATAAAAATATTGAAAATTAAAATAAATTATAAAATGTTATTTTTTTTTACTTTTCCTTCGTTCAATCACTAGCCAAGAGTATACATTTTGAGAAATATGTCGACTTTTTCATTTCCGATGATCCGAAATCAGGAAATATCCCGCAGGATAACAAAATGACTGGGGAAAACTGATGGAAAATAAATTTTAATTTTCAAAATTTTCATGTGAAATTTCGTTCACAGCTTTTTTAACGCATAAATTTCATCGTGTAAAAATTTCAAATTGATTGGATTTTTGGTTTTAGAAAATAGCAAGGAATATTACACAACAATGAAACTAAGTAAATGCTGTCTGTAAGATGATAAAATCTTAATTTAGGCCCACTGTTCAATAAGATATTGATTCGTTTAAAGTTTTTGAAACAATCAGTAGTATGAATATATTACATGATCAGTAAATACTCCACACAGTTACCGATGAGTTACAAAACGAAAAATGCGAAGTCATCTGACTTGTCAACGCATGCACTGCTTTTACCGTCAGGTAATATTAGACGGACTACATCAAGTTCTTAAATCACACGCTTATTACTCTGAAGAAGTTTCAAGTTATCAGTAATATTGAAATTTTTATTTTGAAAAAATGATAAGTTAGTATTAAAATATAATAAGTTATTCTATTACCTGCGATGACAGTATGTTAGCCCACGTAAAAGTTGAAAAAGAAATAATTTTACATTACGCGGGTCAAGGCCTCCACCGCCACTTCCATAACGTTCCATGTATTGTGATAAGTCTGTATGAACATATTCAAAAACGAATGTCAATGTTTCTCGAGTGTGCACTATATCATGTAATGTGACTATATTATTATGCTTTAATTCTTTTAGCAGGCTCGCTTCTCGTATGGCAGTAAAAGGTGCACCTTCTTCTTCTTGCAGTCTTATTTCTTTAAGAGCTACAATTTGGTTTGTTAAGTGACTGAAGCCTTTGAATACTGTTGCGTAGGAGCCTTCACCCAATTGTTCTAGTTTTATATAAGCTTCTGATTTTCCAAATGGCGAATCTCCCTGGAAATTCATTTCAATATAATTAAATTTTATGATTAAATGAATCTGTGTATTGAGCATATTGTTAACGAGTTACAACTCAGCCATCCTCTAGTATACAACTACTTATTATATTAAATCGATTCGTTAACAATTGTTCTATTTAAATTTTTAAGAATAACGTGTCTAAATAGTACTTCAGGTAACGGGTAAGGTATGCACAAAGCGAAGGCGAGTACAGTCGTCTGATTCTCACGAGAGAAAGTAGTTACTTCAATTCCTATAATTACTCAAAAATGATGATCAAGAATATCTTATTAATTATAACGCGAAGTTGATCCACAGGATCCGTGGGACGTAGGAGCAGATTGGGTTCAGCTGAGGAAATAGTCGTGCTTGTTAATTTTACTATAAATCGATTTATTCAAGATTAAAGCTAAGGGCACACAAAATAATTAGGATTGAATCAAGCAATGGCTTGTGTGAATAAATAAAGCACTAGATTACGTTGGCTTATGCCAAAGATAGAATACGCGCGCACGACTATGATCTCGGCGAGCCGTTGCTCCGCTCGGCTTGCGAAGAGAGAGAGATTACTTTTTAAGTCGAACAGGTACTTACAATTGGCAGTCGGCCTCTCGGGATGGCTCGCTTAGCACCCTCGTGTCGTAAGGCACTTGCACTAAAAACCGTGACTCGACTTTTACTCTAATTTGCAATCGCGAATTTACTATTAATCAATAAGGCCAGCGTATGCCTATTCGCATGGTACGCGGTATCACAGCCCGTAACAGTCTCAGCTCGCGGCCCGTCATTCATAGGCGCCAGCCCCGAAAAACTCTCTCCCCTCTCTCATCGCACACCAACGGGGCCGCGACCCGTCGGCCGACGATCTGTCATGCTAAAATAGAATCACATAATATTTATAATTATTGTATTTAATAATAATTGCCGGGAGAGAGTCTAACGAATAATATATTCGTTACATAATGTACTATCTTTAGACGTTGTGACGATGTCACTGAGCGCCCAATAACGCCAATGGTGCGAGAACAAGCTTATAAATGCATGAGAATATTGCGCGACCGACGAGACCGATAAGGTAGGAAAATTGTGATAACACTCAAGTGCGTGTTTGAGGTTTAGGACAATGGAAGAGCCAAACTAACTTTGGATTCGTTGCTCGGACCAAGTGCACTGAAATGTAGATTTCACTCATGCAAATTGAGCGCCTCGCAAGTTGATGCGTGGTGGAGATGCGCGACAGTGCACACAAATTTTGCAATCGAGCCGTAATAGCTAGAGAATGTGAGGAGGTCAGTTCGGAGTCGCTAGTGAGAGAGAGAGAGAGAGAGAGAGAGAGAGAGAGATAGATAGATAAATAGATTTTTTATTGGGCTTAGGGCGAACCCTGTGTGCCCCTTAGAGATACATATGTTTAACAAAAAAATATTTACAAATTTAATCGAAGCAACAGTAGCATATAGATAGTAGATTACAAAAACAGTGTAAAAAAACACAATGTAAAAAATACAATGATGTGCTATAATAAGCATTAATGTAGAAACAATTTTGCAATAATGTAACAATAGTTCAGCAGTAATACAGCAGTAATACAGCAATAGTGTAACATTAATATATCACCAAATAGAAACAAAAAATCCTTACTTCTAAGAAAGGCATAAGTGGCAAAAATTATTCTAGGCAGCAGTACAGCATAAGATTAACACTTGATGAGTGTGAATGATTGGATGAAGCGAAGATGGTGCAAATGATCAGGTGTATATTAAGTAGGTTCTCTCTGAGTATGATTAAAGAAAGGTATTACGTTGTAGAAGGTAGATGAATTTCAAGGTCATTTTCTGAACGAATGGGAATGGGTTGGGAGTTGGGTAGAGAATTGAATACGGTGAGATTACGAATAAATGGTTTGGGATAACTAAGTTCCCGGGACGCTGAAAGGGCCTTGGTGTACAGTAAATGTACTTTCTTTGGCCAAAGTGGCCGTAGAGAGACACTGCCTTCTCCATCCGTGTTGAAGAGTGATTGTGTAGGAACATTTGATAGCCTATGAGAGTGCGAGACAATTGTATCGCGCACGACCGGTGAAGAGCACTGAAAAACCAGAGAACGAGTGTAACCACCACTTCAATCTTTGCGTTGATTTTTTGGGCTCCAATTCCTTGTGCGCGTTATGAAGCGGGTGTGCTGTGTCAGTCCTATTTTTGAGAGGGTTTTGTCAAGGATGGCGTTGTCAGAGAGGTTCGACTCAATAGGTAATCCAGACAGCAGCACCTCGCAGTCGTCAGTAAGAAGTTGAGGAGCAGGAGAAAAATCAGTCGTTTGG
>CACVKI010146275.1:16423-40217 GCA_902732785.1 Trichogramma evanescens
TAATATGTTCATCGATACATCAAAATACAACTTCTGATAAAGTTTGGTAACTGAGTCACCATTATAGACAATTTGGTAGCTTGCGAAGAGCCAAATAACATGGAAAATGAGGAAAAAACCATGTTTTTTCTTTTCATATAGATTCATTTGTATACAACCGAAGTATAATCTCAAAGTTAGATTGTATCAAAATTTTAATATTTTTAAGACCCATCAGATATCGATTTTCCAACTGCGTCGGTAAGAGTTAAAAAGTTTAAAATCTAAATCAGCGTTAACTATGACTAGGGGCATGCGTATTAGAAAGTGTGATACGCATTGGGATACTGTGCACCAGAATATATCTGTAGAGACCTATTTTCCTGCCCCATATAACGCCGCTGGTGAAATTTCGGCCAAGATATATAATAAAATATTAATAACCAAAAAACGAATTGCAAAACATGTATATTTTATTACGAAATTGTGCATATGCATTCAATTAATTAAAAGTTTTTAAAATTTGAAACTAAAAAAAACGAGTCCCTCAAAGGTCAAAAACAGAATCACTCATACATGTGACAATAAAAGTAAATAGCTACGGTAAGCAAACGCGACAATTTAAAGGTACTGCTACTCGAAGTGCAGCGATGAAACTAATAGTAAGTGAATGAGCCATGGAGATTTGCGGGGGCGGGAGTCGCTGCAGCAGCTGTGACGAAGTAGGGAGAGCGAAGGGAAGGAGCGGAAAGTACGTGCTGCGTCACTATGTCCCTGCAGCAGCATAGAATACAACAGTTTCGAAAATCCCGCATCCTCATTTGTCTCTAAATTCCCTGGAGAGGCGCGAATAAAATATCCAGCCGGTCGGCGTCGAGCGTGCCTGCCAAGAGCGTTTGGTATTCAGCACCGGATTGCAGCAGCAGCAGAGTAGCATCGGCTCGAGTCGAGTAACTGCAGCCGCTATCAGTCCGATGTATGTACGTAGGCGAGTTGCGAGCGACTATATAACATGTGCACTACACCTATGCATGGGTGGCAGCGTCGTCGTCGTCTATAGTCACTCCAGGTTGTCGCTGCGAGTCGAGTGCTGCGCGATGAGAGGCCAGAACAACTCTCATTTTTCCTCTTCGCCTGTGTAATGCTGCGTATTTTTTTCTTTTTTATTCGTTCTGGCTCGTTGCTAGCTTTGCGGATTGCGCACTCTTATACTTGTGGCTGCAGCAAACACAGGCGCTTTGCCACGAGGCCTTCTGACTCTCGGCCTCTGCGACAGCTTGATGACATTTTTTTCAAGTTCGTTTGAAAGTAAAAAAATTTTATGTACCCAGTAGAATTAATTAACATGATTAATTCAATATTCTTATACAGAGAATTTCATAATTTAGTAAATTCATGAGGAAATTTTTACGTTGTTCCGTACAATTTTTGAATTTTTCACTTGTAACGAATGCCTACTTGAATGGATAGTGGCCAAAAAATTTTATATTCCAGTTCATATTTGCGGCCGGGATCTGCGATAATTTTTGCTCCTCTCATTGTCGCGCTTTTACATTGTTTTATTTTTAAAAGTACACGTGACTCGCGCTTCGAGGTACATTTTCTCTGAATTAGTCGTCGCCGCTGTGCATAGCAGTGTTAGCAGCAGCTAGTCGGCAAGAAACAAAAACGAAAAGAAAGAACTGCAGCCAAGTACTCGTCCCCCTCTCTTTCGCTATTAAATTTTTCAGAAAATGGCTTTTCCAAACTGAATTACCCTGCTTCCACTGCAGTCTCGGCACTCGCTCTCTCTCTCGCCCTCTCTCCTTCTCTTTAGCGGCGTATGCGGCTTGCGCGTTAATTATGAAATGTATGACATGAATCCTTTTTGCTCTCGGCGAAAAATTCTATTTAGCCCTGTACGGTCTGCGCGTAGGAAACAAAAAATTTAATTCCAGACCTCTGACTATTCTATCGCATTATAAATGTGACGTATGTGCGCGGGCGTGTTTGCTTTAATGAATTTAATAACTTGTGACAGGATGTGTGTATGCAGCAGCAGCAGCAGCACTAGACTCGCTGAGTAACTGCTTGTATGTATATTGTTTGAAGGTGTTAAGCGACAGCGACCTATTTTCTCTGCAAACGTATTCATTTACAATTCAAGTCCTTTACAAAAGTGATACGTCCGATTCGAGCGTCGTATAAATATATTTATATATCGTATTATATCGATTGCCACTCGATGATTATTATCCCCGAGGCCAACCGGTGCGCAGAGCTTGCGCTGCTGCGAGGCTTTTTCTTGTCACGCGAGACTGAACTGCAGTTCGCGCTTTGCGAATGTAAACAGCCATATACAGTCCATGGCGGAGCAGGACGGCGACGCGGGCTTTATCGGGGCTTTATCGAGCTTTATTCGCTGTGTAACGGCCAGTGCGGAGCATCTACGGGGGGAATTTCGTATTCGGGCTGCGTGCACTCGGGGCAACACTTTTACTTTTTTTTCTGTGCGGCATACGCAGCCACTGTACTTCCACTGAATAACACTTTACGTCTTATTTGCCTTGCGTTTTTTCGCTCTATTTATTCGTAATTTTATACCTTAAAAATCCACTGAATTCTCTTTGAAATGAAAAAAGAACCGATTCAACGAATGGGCGCTTGGAAAGCATCGATCTATCGTTTGAAAAAATAAGAGGTCGGAGTTGGCAAGAGAATTTTAATTTTCTAACGTCTTGTTGTCGATGCGAGAATAAGAAAATATTGCCTCGAAAAATATAAATGATTTACAACTTCCGAATGATGATTTATACCTAAGCGAGAGGCCAGTCAAAAGTCCGGATCTTCCAAGTTCATGAGCGCGTTAATAATGGCAACATCTTTTGGATATCTAGTCTTGTAATGGTGTAATTGAAACAACTTTCTTCCTTAACACGTGCGTGCGTGTGTGCGTAAATGGAATATAAGGCTGCTGAGGTGCGGTGCTTTCATCTCCGAGGCCGCTGCTCGTGTGGGCTGCTCTCGGCACACAGCTTGGAGCCGTAACCTACTTATTTAACAAACTTTATATGCACCGCGGGCAAAAGACAGGCGCTCGCGCGTCAAAGTTTAACTGTGTTTCGCGGAGCTCCAAGAGAAGTGCAGTGCTTTTGCCCGCGCGTTAGTCGTACCTTCGCCAGCAGCGCCGCGCCTCAGCACCACCATCTCGGCTGCTGTTGCTGCTGCTGCTGCTGCTGCTCCGTCGGTTTCCTATTTTCAAAATAACTTCAATTGATGCCTCGCAGGCTGATGCAGTGCAGCAGCTCATTTGAAACTATACCTATGCGTAAGTGGCAAATGAGATTTATTTCTTCCGTATTAGCGAGAAAAACTTGCTTGCGTGCGTGCGTCGAAGCAGTCACTACATAATTGTGAATTATTTTAGAATTAAGATACGATTACTTGACCAAGACTACGACGGGCTAAATATAATAAGAAACGAAAGGGACTTGCAAAGGCGAAATAGCGAAATCGGAAAATAGCCAGGTGTTACGTGTCAAAAAAATATTAAAAATTACAGTGGATCTTCGTAAAAAATAAAAAGGGCTGTAAGTCGGAGGGATCAGGATAAAAGGTCGTGGCGCGAGATTAAGCCCGAAGATGCAGCGCGGAGCATCAGCCGCACACAAACACTTAAAAACAAGTGCAAAAAGTGCTCGCTACAGCTAGCTCTGTGTGTGTGCAAGCTAGCGAGTAGGATCCATTGCGATCTCGAGATGCGATGCGCGCGTAGGAGCAGCTCGCTCGGCCGTGTTACCTGCTTTTATCGACGCTATATAAAGGCTTTATGGCCGCTGTATACGGGCTCGGGCGCGAACGCAACAATCTCGTTTCAGATCCTCGACGTATAGCTAGCTAGCTAGCTAGCAGCAGCACACTGCTCCTGAGCTCGTGCTGCACGCACAACTTTGAGTGTTTTGCGCGCATTGAGATGATTACAAGCTCTGCTGCTGCTGCTGCTGCTGCTGCTGCTGCAGCACTGCCTCGGAGCCGCTTTGTGTATAGACTTTCAAGCTTATCTCGCTAGCCAGAAATTTTAAGCCCTCGCGCGCGCGCACGCCCTATGCTTGCGCGCTGCAATTAATTTTCTCGCGCGTCGATCGACTGCGACGTGCCTCGCTCGCAGTGCACCGGGCCACGGAGTCGAGCCGAGCCGAGCACCTAGCTGCGACAAGACGAAGAAAGCGGCGCTAGCTATTATGCAGCTGCGCGAGCTCGCCGTGTACAAAGGTGCCTCGGCGAGAGCAAATAGTCCTTCTTCGAGATACGCTTAATCAGAAAACTATCCTGCAGCTCTCGAGCGACTCTCTGTGTGCGTACTACGCGGCATTTAACAGCTCAAACTTCTCATTTACATAGCAGCTACGGTTTTATGGAAACATCAACTCGCTCGCTCGTCCCGCCGAGTCAGAGATAAGACGTGGCAATGATTTTTATCCCGCCTATGGATCTTGTTTAATCGTTACATCTCGCGTCTGGCGAGGTTTACACCTAACGAGCCACGCGTTTTCAGCGCGGCAGAGGTAAACACCCGTGACCCAACGCGCGTGAAATTATTTCTGCTGCGATCGTCGAGTTCTATATACCTGTACACTTTCGTCAGCTGCCTCGCTAATTAAGCAACTTTTGCTACGTTCGATGGACATTTACACGTCGAGCGCGCTGACCGGATAACAGGCTCCAACGACATCGAGTAAAATCCACAGAGTCCTGTGGAATATTCCTGAAATAGCGCTTGAATTTCATCCATTAACGATCGAGCGCAGTACGAAAATTCCCTGTGGATCCGCTGTTATTTTTAGAATCAAATCGGCGCCCAAACCAAATCACCGCTAAACTAAGCCGAAATAATGGAATTATGCACTTGGCGAAGAAAGTCAAGCGATACGAGGAAAAGTTACGTGCGAGCCATAAAAATAGACTAACGGTGAGAAAATTACATCGAGCTACAGCAATTTGTGAATTACAATGTATAATTAACGAGTCATAATTCATACGGATAAATTGTACGTTACGTTGGGTGAATACTCACTCGTTGACACGAAGCAAAATATTTGCGAGTCTAGAGATAGCTCTGCGCCGCGTGCCGCATGCGGGCTCATGCGTCGTGTGCGTTGCAGCGCATGCAAATTAAAGTTCAGTAGGCTTGTAAAGAATTGAACGCGATGCTCGTGGCATACTCGAAAAGCTTTGGGGCAAAATTGTTTTACGCTTCAAGCCGAGCGTCAAAAACTTTTGTGTTATACGTGCTCGAGAGCGGACACAGGCGCGTGAAAGAGAAAAAACACGCTTTATGCTACATAGATAGGCGGCAGAAGCGCGAAGCGTGGCGGCGGCTGCGTGTTGTACGCGTGCGTATGCGTCGTCCTCCTGTGGAATTTCATTTTGGAAGAACAATAAACAGCTGTCGGTCCGTTTGCTCGGCGCGAGGGCGCTCCAGCCGAGAGAGGCGCGTGCAGGCGCATTTTTTCCATCGGCCCGAGTTTGCACCGGAGATAAATAACAACGCTTACGATTCTGACAAAAAAAAAGAAGAAAAATAATAGATTGGGAAAGAGACCCTAAAGCTTATTATAATATATGTGTTTTTTTTGTATCGATTGATTATTAATGTTTTTAAACGTATTTTTGTTACAGAAATGAGTCATCGGTAAACAAAAGTTTAAAGAGATCAGTAAATTGATTTAACGCTGCATCAAGATGCGTTACCTTCTATTACTGGTAAGTCTTTGAGATGGTAACTTTATTTGCACTAGTTTTCGATCATTGTATTTGAATGATAAAATATTAAAATGAGCTTATTCGCGTAAAAGTTTATTCGCGAATTTTTTTTCATACTTTAATGGCATTCAATAATAAGTGATGTCCCTTGGCTGCTGCTTTTTATAAAATTTCAATTTACTTTGCCAAGAGATTATGTTTTACACATAGTAAACCCTTGCTTGATCTCTATATTTCATGTCCCTTTTCATCAAATTTAGATTGTGCGCAAAGGTAGCTGTAAAATCTTTACTGGTTCAACGGATGACGGCGATAAATTCTAAAGAAATATTGTTAACTTGTGATGACATATGCGTGTAGCTTGTACAGAATAACAATAGAAAATATTAATTGAATTTTTAATTTCTCACGTCAATATTTAATAACGCGTTTGGTTAAAGAGATGCTGGAGCCGAAGAAAAAAAATGAAATTATTGATCGATAATGCAAAGTGTTCGGAAGGCCCTTCGGGTTTCTCAACAGAAAACCAACTATGAAATATTTAATGGACAATATATTCTCAGCGAATGCATCTAACACGATAAAACGAAATTCATTGTTCGAGCTCATACGTGTATTAGTTCGAGCTATATTTATTAATACATAAAAATGTCAGTAGAACACGCGATAATTGGCACTAGAAAGCGACTAAAAAAGCTTTCGAGTGCTCTCCTTGCACATTTCATTAACTACTTGATATGTTAATTCAGACTACGACTCTGGCCGACCATGAGAAAAATTGCTTCCGTGTGAGAGTGGGACAAAAGAGGCTGATGTAAATCGTTTACCGTTTGGATCGAGGCTCGCGCGCGCGCGCTTGCAAGTGGCCCCCGTATAGCGTCCGTAACCCTCTCGCGCGGTACCTTGGCACAGGCCGAATAATTCACTGCTCCGCTTTTGGATGAATGGCAAGCGCAGTAGCTGGAAACTTGGCTCTCTTTCTTCGTCCTTCTGCGGAACGGAGCTCAAGTATCAATCTTAGAGGGAGCGCGAGAAGACTTAATTTACGAAGACGAAGTTGGGCCATACGCGCGGCCAGCGAAGTTATATCTCAGAAGTAGTTTTTCATCGCGTGCGTATACACAATATATATATGCCATGCCGATGCGTCAGCGCTGCAGTACTTATCCTGTATATATGTAGCTGGCCAGCAGTGTGAAAGAGGATACGCGTGCGCAGGAGGCGAGATGCAGCAGGAATAAAAAATCATCCGTCACGCGCGGCATTGTATAACAGAAAGAGAGAGAAAGAGAGAGAGAGAACGAGAGAAAGAGAGAAAAGAGTATGGAGCGCGCGCGCGAGTCAAAAGAGAATGAAGGGCCGAGCGGAAAGAAATATTGGCGTGGACGCTGCAGCGAGGCAATTCGTAATCGTTTGTCAGAAACTGTATACCATAAAAACAGGCTAGTCCTCCGCGCGTATGCTCGTCCTTCCTTCTGACCGCGACGTTACAGCCGCGCGCAATCAGATCCTTGTACTCCCTCTCTTTTATGCAAACCTCTTAGACATTTAAATGAGTAAAGCGCTGAATTCGACGCTTCGTGACTTATTTGATCGCTAATAATTTAAGACATTTTATGAGTCGTCGTTGTTCCTTGCACAAGAACACGCTGCATATCGCAAGAATACAATCCATTTTTCTTTCGATTTTCGATTAGTATTTGTTATTCACTCGTTCGACGTGTGCACATTCTTGAGTTACTTAAAAAATCGTACCCCTTGAACGTGAAAGTGAAAAAAATTTATAACACTTGACTTTTTTTCGTTGGGTTACGGGCAAGCTTAATATTGCTGAACTTGGCGTCGATTCATCTTCGAGCGCCTGATGGAGAAATTAGTATTATAAATGCAGCCTTCTCTGCAGCCCATTTGGAACAAGGCATCGGTAAACGGGCCTTGTGTTGCATTTATCAAATATGCAACGTAGTACGTGTTAAGAATATTTGTGTCGCGTTCGCTCCAAGCCTGGCACTTTCAAAATAAATCGACGAGATGAGCGAAATGCAAAATGAAGCTTGCCCCTATCAAGCTCAAATAATTTACCATTAATGACCTGTATTGCACACTCCGCAGATTTATAAATACTAATTGGCATTTGTATAAACTTATGGTGATATCTGCATGTATTTATTTTATTGTTATGTTTACTATGAGCAAGTTGGTCCGCAATTGGACTGTATGCGCGCTTATATTATTGTATATAAGATTAATGATAAATCGTGGATTGTATGGGCTTCGCGCGCATGCGAATTCGTCCGCTGGTAATTATACGCATTGTTCTCGTGAATTTCAATTTTCCATATGCCGGGCATAAAAAGCTCGTTGCGCAGCATCGTTGAAATATTTATGCCATACTTTCGTCGTTCTACATATATATTAAGCGCGCCTGTATATGCCGAGTGCGCACACAATGGGCGCATACAAATGGATTTTATTCTTTGTAGCTCGGCTGGCTTTTGTCGCGATGTATCGGTTTTTCGACTTGTGTTCGTCGTTAAAGGACACTTATCGATACGTGATAAAATACAAGCCTTACGCGATAAATAATCGCAAACAAATATTATAGGGGCGTCGTTGCGCGAGCTGCGGGAGGTACGTAGTACCGCAGCCGATCTCGGAGCCGAGTCCTTATGGTCGAATTTCAGCTGCAGCGCAACCGCCTGCCGGGACCCCGAGTTCTTCGTCGTGCCCCCGCAAATTACCATCGTTTTTCAGCCAACGTTTATAGCCTTACGCAAGATCGGCATCGATCTTGCTCTTGGCCGCGCACAGTTTGTACTTGCGGGAGTTTGTACCCGCGTGGTATTTTCATTAGTTACAAGCGCAAAACAAACCAAGTTATGGCACAACTCGCCGTCTGATTATTTTCTAATATAAGAACATGCTGTTTACTCCGAGTGTCCGCTGCGAGCATCGGGTACGTAAACTGCGACGGCGCCACGACATGCTAGTGCGCGGGTGGCTGCTCTGCTCCTTTCCGATGGCATTTTCTACTCCTCGTTGCTCTGTCTCTCTGTCTCTTTCGCCTTCCCACTCTCTCCTCTCTCTCTCTCTCTCTCTCTCACTCTTGGCACGCCGACAAAAAGAAGAGGTACTACTGGCACTACTACGTTTATCGGTACTCCGACAAAAAAGATGAAGATAACAATGTGGCTCTCGCTCTCTCTCTCTCTTCCCTCTCCAAGTTGGGCGTGCCTTGGCGTCCTGCTTGTTACTCGTAGTGCTGCACTCTCCACGCGCGTGCAGACTTTACGTGCTATATGCAATAAGTGCGTGACTGCGCAACTTGCCAAGATGTACTACATTTGTGCGGGGTGCAGCTTCGCGAATGTTGCTCGATCGAGGAAAAAGATCGATTGAAAAGCTGTCCGACGTTGACATTTGATGTACTTTAATGGAACGATTGGTTATTCTTTTCCGTTATACTCTTTCAGCAGAACCAGAATAGAGCCACAATAACCCCCCGGAAATAAGAGCAGCTTTGTTATGGATTTTTGTTTAATGCGCGGGCAACTTTTCGCGAATAAAAGAGGCTGGTTGGCTGGCTACGGCTCTGACAAGGTGGAGCTCAAGCCTGGAGTACCTACATTATTCGTACGCGCGGCTCTCGAGATGAGAGGATGCGCGAAACGCGATCCAGCCTCGAAGCAGCATAATATATACATATAGTAATCTTGGGCCACGCATATAATAACGTTCGATAATCCTACCCTATCGGGTATTATCGTTCGCCAACTGGGAATCTCTCTCTCTGTCTCTTTCTCCGTGGCGCGATAGGTGTGCAAACGTTAATATACCTATATATTCATTTAATATAGCATGAGGTCCATTCTTGCAGCCTGTATAATCTCACTGTCGAGATTAATCAATTACCCTTGCTTTACCTCCGTTGTAATACCTACCTACGTGTGCGCATCGTCCTCGTCGCCAGCGCTCTGTTATATACTTGAAATTTTTAATTTTTTTAACTCTCCCTCTCGCGCTATTATCTCATTTTGCGAAGCGCGCGTAATTCGAGTCGAAGGTATATACGTATACATAACGCGCGAGGGTGTGAGATAGTCATGACCTTCCTAACGCTCATGGACAGCGTACAGTCGGTGTGCGGCGTAGATCCAACTGCGTTACGGCATACGCATCACTTGGTTTTAGTCGTTCTATTCGGTAGGATGATTCACGCTTAGCTTCGTTTACCCTCGCTCACCCGTGTGCAAGGAAAATGCCGGCAAACAGTTGTATCTGCACGCTTTCTTAGTTTCGAACGTACGCACACATGCGCAACACCCGAAATACTCGCAGTGCATCGGACCAGCCCCGAAACATGCTATGCCCGCCGCGAGTACTGATTCGAGCCAGTCTACATTGAATTTGCGCAACTTTGAATATTTATCTCGGCAACGACTCCGTTACGGCAAATGTATGAGCTCGAAACGGACTAGACCCTCGTGACACCTTTACGCAGCTGCTCACCTATATTTTGTCGCGTTAACCTTTATCTCGATGCACAATCTGTAATCAGTTTATCATAGCAAACACCAGACAGTGTGTATTATATTTATAAAGGTTAAAGGCTGTTGAGTGCCAACTATCGGACTTTTTTTTTATCAATCTAATATTTATTTTAAGAGACGCGCGTAAATTTCTAGAGCGGCATGTTATTAATATTCCAAACGGCTGCGTGAATATTCAACGAGCTGCTGTCTCGTATTTACGATTTCAGGTGTACAACTACTTGCACCATGCCGAAATTAGATAACACGATTTCGCTAGATGATATAGTTTTTAGAAATCGATGCACAAAGTACACTTTCGCGTGCAAAGGTAATAAAACTGCCGAGCGAGCAAAGCAGTGTCGCGTAAATTACCTGCCTGATATTCCGTTCGCCTATACATATAGATATCTTGAAACGATCCCAAATGTACACGAAAATTATTATTATTTATGCGCGTTGAGTACTTAACCTCGCGTATGATGTAGCAATATTTACTCGCGTAGGTGAAGACATATAGGTACCAAGACTTTTCGCGGGCTAAAGTACCCTATGAATCACACGAAAACAATGATTAAAAATATTGCACACACGAGTTTATCGTCCGATCATCAAATGTTACTGCTTGATTATTCATTAATTAAAGGGTGAATTTTCAACCGACCCATTTTGCGCTCAACTGAAAAAAGGGCTTTCTTCCGTGGAAGAGCAGACAGGAAAGTTATGTTCCCAAGCATTCTGCAGCTCGTTAATCAAAACAAACTTGATATTTCCTCGAAGAAACAAAAACAAGGAGAGTTGCGAAAAGTCGGCATGAATCATTAGCCGCACGCATAGCTCTTTTTTCCGCAAGTTTGCATCGAACGCGATAATCCACGTAGCTAGTTTCAGTTGAGCAACTTTTCGCAGCAGCCTTCCACGTTTTGCGTAATGATCGTCTTGTGTCGTGAACGAGGCAAAAAGCTTACGTGTATTTACCTAAACATTGAAACAAACACGAGTAAATCCCAAATTTCTAATGATGCTCGTGCACAGAGGTAAATTATTTGAACAAGAATTGATTCGCATGCGAGAATCCGAGTTATTCTGTCGAGGTTCACAGCTATACCTCGCACAGATACAATCGGCTGGAACATTAAGATTCTCTCTTATCGCGAGCACAATTCTCTAATCGTAGCGAGGCCACGATGACGTATAAATTCTCAGCGCCTAATCCGCACAATTCGCTGATATAATCTTGGCCCGACTTCGTACGTAGACTCTCCGTGCACGTGTGCGTCCGTGCATCGCGTCGCTATAGTGGTACACGAGTTCAGATATAGGCCTGAACGATGCAAGCGAGAAGAGCACGAGGGCCCTTGTACGTTGCTCGACCTATAGAAAAACGATGACGCTGCCAGCCAGCCAGGCAGCGGCGAGGTCGCGCGTTAGAGAGAAAAAAAAGGCAGCCGTATACATTATCACGGAGGCATAAAGACCTGGATAATGGATACGCGGATGTTATCGAGAAGCGCACGTTAGCGCTCGTAGCGGCTCTCTGCACTCTGTATAGGCAAAGGCAAATTTTAGATGATGGAGCGCTCTATACGCCTCGTGCTCGAGTGACGAGCTTCGTAATATTCATTCTTCCAAGTTTGCACCTAGGAGAACTGCTGTTGCGACGTCTGTACAAGAGAGAGAGAGAGAGAGAGAGAGAGAGAGAGCAGCACGACGAAATCGATACTCCACCGAGCGCTGACGAACTCAAGGGCTCGTCTGTCGTTGCGGCTCATTTGTTTTTGCGCTCAATTCCGCAGCTATGATTATAAATAATTATGTTGCTGATCGAGCTTGCTCTCGCAGTAGCGACTAGTCTGCGCATCGATGCGCGGCTAATGCAGCGGATCAATTTGCCATTTCTCGACAATTCGATGATCGATACACCTCGCAACCCGCAAGACGTGGTGCCTCTCTACCTGCCGAGACATTTTTTTTAGCGACGATAATCGAGTTGTTTACCAGCCTGTTAACTTTTCACATTTAATTGTTGCATTTAATTAAACGTAAAGCTATCTGTGCTGTCTGCACGGGGGATATTTCGTGGAAAATAAATAAGCCGTACGTTCAATTCAACGACAGCCCGTTTTCAGTTTTACTCCTGGCCAACGTGATCTGTGTGCAAGTTGTACAACGGCGTAGTATACTGCAGATATAGCAAAGTCGGACGCCGGCTTGGCGCCTGCTTTCGTTCGCGTCACTGCGGCGCGCGAGCTTGCAACCGATTCGAGTCAGCGCAGGTCTTAGCGCAGCATCCACACACGTACACATACACACACTAGCGCGTGCTTGCGACTGCACGTCGCAGCTATCTTGCGTACACATAGATGAAACCAACGATGATCTCTTTCCGTTTTATGTCTCATAGCATTTTATACGCGTATATATCTCGTTCAAAGACGTGAACTCTACACATACCGACGGTATAGTGGTATAGCTGAGTCGCTGCTGGATACGTTCACACACTCAAGCACACATATTTTTTCTATTCGCTCTGCCCACGGACGACTCTATATAGTCTACCAGGTCGGAAGAAGCTCCCACTGCAGTGATCGGATGTGTGCCGCAACTATAAGCTTTCGTGGTCCTAGCGATCATTAGCCTCATTCTCTTATCCCTTTCATATGGTACAAATTTATCAATTCGAGATCATGCGCATCTTGTGATTTGTTCTTTTTTTACATTCAATACCAATTTAATATTTGTGATTATTATTTTTGTGATCTCTCAGGTTATAAATTAGTTTCCCCGTGTATTACTAAACAAAATTCGTTTGAGCACTACGACAAGATAAATCATTTTTTGTTGAGTTTGAATGCGATATGCACTTTCATTTTCTATTCACTCTGTTTTATTGGAATGGCATATTTTTGCATTTTAGATTCATAGGTAGAAAGACGACTTTCAAATAAAGAGTGCACTATCTTTACAAATTCTATATCTATTCGTGGCCAAAGATTTTCTTGTTAAAAATTTTTTTTCCAAGCCAATTATCATTGGGAAACATAAGAAAAGAAGTTTCTGGATTTTGATTTGTAAATTCATATTTCTCAGTTTTTGCAAGTGAATTTTTCAATATTTCTTTTTTATATTCGATTAACAATCTGGATCTTTTAAAATGAATCTTATTGTATAATAAAAACAAACAATAAAAGAAATAAGAGTTGTTAGTTCAAAGTTGAAGACTACTATTGTGCTCATTGTAGAGCGCAGATCGCATCGACCAATGAAAAATAGGATTTTTTCAAAATGGTAACTAACATTTTTTACACTCACTAAAACTTGAATCTAGTGTTGGTTGTATTTGTAATAGACACTCAATTACGGTTATTCCATTATTATGCATTTGCGGTGTAATATGCTAATGTACATAAAAGTACCATATCAATTGTTAAGAGGAGTAAACATGGCAAAGCTACTCTATAATTGGAGACTTGAAACGGACTAACAATTTTGTCTGTTTGCTTCGCATACGTGACTGTGAACAAGCTTTGATTTCACGCATAGCTGTAGGCATACATATCGAGCCTTTGAGCAATATATATTGATTGAGGATGATTCGAAAAATAAAACCTTCGCATGCTTCACATCGTTCATTTCTAAATTAATAAAAAAGCTTCCTCATTATCTGCACAAATTTTGAATAATACGATTATACTTAGCGATAATTGTAAAACGAATTTACAATAGTCTGAAAAATAAATGACACTATCTTCGGATAACTTTTCAATGATTAGCTTTATCTAATTTATTTTAGTATTGATCGGTTTTCGAGCTTCAAAGGTTAAAAGTTCATTTGAAAAAATTCCCAATGAAAAAAAATTATTCTTTTTTGTATTCTTTATCAAAGAAGGAATCCATCCACAATATTATGGCAAGGCGTCTGTGTACATTCCATTTTGGCTGAATTTTCGACAGAAAGCGTATGCGTATTAGGAAATAAAAGAATATAACGTTCATTAGGTAAAAAAAAAAAAATATATCATAGTCTACCAAATTTTTACCCGTAAATATCGACTTTTTTTGATTATTTGTCACAATGAAGCGACATTATAGTCGGTACAGAACGAGTTACGCAAAAGCAATACCAACGCGAGGCGTGAAAATTTTTTCGAATGCGCCTCGATTGCGCTGAGTCTTTGAGAGGCCGTTAGTCATTTCATTTAGTTTAGAAGTATTTCTGAAAAGCCATAAAATCGAGCGGATGCGGTCATTTTGTACCCACTGGGCGATAGACGCGCGGTAGTCGTTCCGTCGAACTCGACAGAAGAGTAGATGCGTTTGTTTATATTCTCCAAACGCGTATTGGCGATAGGAACGTGCTCATCGTAGCCGAGGTGTGCGCGCGCGCGACTTTACTGCGCGGCCAGCTGCTTTTACTGGCAGCAACTAACTCGAACTGCTGTTATAGTCGTATCCATCCGGGCTCGCGATGTCCAATATAACGGCTACGTTACATTCGCACGGCGCGTTAGGCGTGAATCATTCTGACCCCGAAACACATAAGAAATAGCGATATTGCTCTGCAAGTATACCCATGCTCCTTGCATAAAATATGTCTTAGTTCGCCTTGCTTCGAGACTCGACTGCCATGAGTTTCAAATCACGACAAACCTTAATTCATTAGAAAGCAAAACGAGCCAAAAGCTATTTACTGTACGGAGATTTTTTCTGGCACGGCCGCTTTTATATTGCCCCTTGTGCCTACGAGTACTTCTCATAGGAACTTCGTAACTATATGATGCAAGAAAAGGCCAAATACTAAAATTCACGATACTGCAATATGCTGCAGCTTCTCTGTTTTTTATTAATACTGTAAGCAGTTGCTCAGAAATTTTTTTTTGATTTTTCAATGAACAATTTTACAACAATTATAATTGTTTATAATAGAATAATTCCGGCTAAAACAGAATCTTGAAGAAATTTATGAAAACTCATAAGCTAAGCGGGTTTGATTAAAACATTTTTCGTAAATAAAAATAAATTTAAAAAACCCCATACTGCCATATGACTTGTGACAAAAATTATATGTAAAGAGATTGCCACGAACATGCACCGAACTTACGTGAATTTTGAAGTTACTTTTTTGTCAAAATAATTTATGACTAATTTCACATCTAGCATAGGAACTAAAAGCATTATTTATTATTCCTAAATCCTTTTTCTGGAAATAGCATTATTTCATGTAAATCTCAAAATTGTTTCATTTTTCAAAATAACTCATCTTATTGAAGGTTTACGAATTCAAAAGAGTGTATTGCCAAAAAAGGCGAGTGTTTAAAAATCTGGATTCAGAGTAATCGTTATTTTGTTATCGTTCAAAAAAAGACCCACTATGGGTTTGGATACTAGCCAGAGTACTTCTCATTGTCTTTTATATGGCACAGAACACTTATACTGCTATACCTATATAGTTTTTTGCAGACGTTTTGCTAAATTCTATTTTTCGCTTGTTCTGCTTGTGAATAAAGGCATATATATATGTTCCATGCCTTATGGGAATAGCATGTTTCCCATTTTTCTCGAAAATTGTTATTCTTTTCCAACATTCTTTCAGATGAAATTTTTGCTTGATAATGAAAATGCTTTTCGTTCTTGACTCTTAAGTAGGCCACTTTGTTACTGATTTTGGGTTTTTTGGTGTACAAAGTATTTCCAACTATAGAAAAATGTGTTATTTTATTTTTCTTGAATTACAGATTTTCTGTTTATAATAATAAGCGAAAACTTTTAATATCGATTGCAGAAGTTCATTGACCAAACACTATTACAATTACAAATCTTACAATTTTCAATGCGAGTTTGATAAACTATTACTATTTTAATTAATAGTATAAATATTGAAATTTAAATTAAAGTGCGTTTTATATTTATTTCAAGTCTTTATTTAGAAGTGACATGAATTGGATCTTACAAATTTAATCCCAGTAAGATAAGCATCAACGACGTTTAAATTAGGGTAAAACTATTGCATTTCTGATGTTAGATTTAATTTATGATCTGCACCTAGCTGTAAAATTTAATTTTAAGCTTGAGAATAGATCGGAGAACAGAGGAAAAAGTCATATTAGAGAATGGCCGATGGAAAGTACCAAATGACTCGAGTTCAGCATGATAGTTTTGATAACTATATAATGTTTGGCCTACGGTTATTGATAGTTCCTTACTCGCACAAAACAAAATTATTCAGGATGATTATTATTGATTGATATACCGTGCGAAACGCAACAAATAATTTTTTGAAGAAAAAAAGCATGATTTTAAAATAGTCCATTTAATTAAATTTTTATTAAGATACTTCTGACGGAGTCCAGACAACGAGTTAATACTAAATTAACTCAAAAATACAAAAATACTGGACTAAATGTAGGTATTCTTGTCGGCAAGCCCTAGACATATTGATGATGCGCCACAGTTTGTAAAGCGAAAACTTACCCAACGACTAAGTGCTGGTACTTACTTTCATACTTTCATCGCTCAGAGCTCGCAAAAAAGTTTTAAGAAAATTCGTGACCTGGAATTGTGATACGCTGTGCGCTCGTAGGTTCTGCTAGAGCAAGAAGCATATAAAGTTTTATCAAGCCTAATTGCACGTAGCAGTTTTATCAAAGAGTCCAGTTGCTTATCGTTGTCATCATCATTATCATCTTCATCGTCATGTTCTTAATCGACATGAACTCCCTCAGCGAGATTCATTTCAACTTTATGTTTTTTCGAATTTCATTTGCACGGGAAAAGAAAAGGTTTATCGCGCGTCAGGGCAAAATGACAAAAAGCACAATGACCAAAAGCCAAATGGTAATGAAGAAGAAAGAAGAATGAGGCTAGTGAGCTGACGAAGAATTTGCTAAATAAAAAAAAGATGAAAGTATTTGAGGTCGCGAGCCAACTCATCACGCAAGATTTTTCTGATGCCTTACTGAGCTCGCGACAAGAACTTGCAAAAACACGTGCAGACAACTAAAACAATACCTCGATCTCGAAACTAGTAGACGGCTTGGAAATTTTTCATGTTTCGTTAATGCTCTTCATTAGACTTTGTTTATTTTACACGTATACCCAGATGAGCTCGAATTTACTCGTACATTGGTTTTTCCCTTTTTTCGGCCTTTGTCGGTCTTCGAACTTGCATTAAGGGGGCTGTGGCACTCAAGAATACGTATACTTTTTCAAATACATACTGTCTGCTTTGTCAATATTCGTTCTCTCTTTTATTAGCGTTACAAGTTGACTCGAGTGGGGCTACTTAATTAAAAACAAAAATTCATTCACTTGACATTTCGTAAAATTTAAACATACGTTTGTCTTAAATGATCCTTTTTGCAATAATCACATTTGAGCGTTGGGTCCAACAATAAAGCTTTGTCGAGGATCAAGTTAAAACGAAATGAAAAAAATTCAGATCCGTAAAAAATGAATATAGGCCGATAAATTGGATCAGGACGATTATAACACGTTCATTTAACTGACACGAATCATACGTATCAATACATCCTGAATTACACAGTGACAGACGGAGTACGCCAGTCACGAGAGAGGGAGAAAGAGAGAGAGAGAGAGAGAGAGAGAGAGCACAAGAGTCTAGCAAATATAGGCATGCTTGTATTCTCATCTCGATTGCGTCGATTTGGTTCTCCTTTGCAAAACGATCGGCTCGTATCGATCACGAATTGCGTGCGAAATATAGCGAGGGCGCCACGCGCGGCTTCTTTCCGTGCGAAGTAATCCTGTATACATGACGTATAGCTAATAGCCGCTACGTTTCGGGCTTATATTATATGCAGAAAATAGCCTTCCGCGGAGTAACGGCAGTAGCAGTAGGTTGAAAAGGGACGTGCGCGCGGCCATATAGCGTACAATACACGAGCAGGACGTCGGTACACGTATATATAGACACACATATAGAGAGGTGGGAATTCAGAGAGGGGCCGTCGCGTCGTCTGCCTGGCCGTCTGTTATTTCATAGCTGGATTTACACGAAATCGATAAAAATGTGGAGCGTCTCTATCTCAGCTTGTATTTCTGTCTCTTGCATATACACACGCGCCGCAGAGGTCAGAAAGAGTACGCCATGCGCCGCGGTGGGTATCGCGCGCGCGAGCATAGCATCCTCGCAAGCGCGCCTTTGTACGCGCGTTGCTATATAGGCTTGCATCACGGAAACGAGTAATGTAGCGACGTACACGAATAAATATTGCATAAAGGGGGAACTGCCTCGTGGGGTGTCAGTCACCTATTGCTCTCTCTACGTCCGTGCTGTATGCATATAGTGCTGCGAGCTTCGCTCTCTTATGCTTTTATGTATTGGCGAATTCTATTTTATAATATATAGATAATATATAGATGTGTATAAAGTACACGTGTTCCCGATAGTTCTTCGCCATTTTCCCATGCGCTTTGTATACCTATACGTAGTAAACAAGATTTCCCAATAGCGCGGCCTTGCAAGTACGGGGCAAGTCTGCTCGAGATAGCATTGCGTGCGGCGATATCTTTACGTGCAGTACGTAAGATGATTAGGTTAATGAACTTTGTTGCTTGGTAATAAAATCCGCGCGTACATATACAGCTGCACAAGCGTGTCCCGAGTGCATTTGTCGCTGCACTTTGTTTTCATCGATGATTCTTCGCGTTCGAGAGCTCGCATGCGGCACGTCGCGCGGGCGCTGCGTTGTCATTTCGCGAATCAAATGCCATTTATATGTTCGAGTGAGATCAGCGTTCGGTGGATTTTCAATTGAAAACGTATGGACAGATGGCTGCCGCTGCTGCAACTGCAGAGCGTCGAATTACTACGCAATCAGGCGAAAATTCGCTCAGAGCCACGTTTCTAAACGCTGCGCGATTTCACGATTTCCCATCCCCTCGAGAGAAATTACGATCTTCATCGAGCGGTGTTATGCGCGTTACAGATAGATTCGCAGCTGTTACTGCAGTAAGCGCTAACTTTAGCTACTCGTTACAATGCGCACGAATATATATATCCGAATATGATACATACCGCGGGAATTTTAGTCTATGTGTTGTGTACGTATGTGCATGCGCATACCCCAGAGCTCGGGGCCATATTTCGCCTCGCTTATAGATGTGCCACAAATTTCAAACCGCTTCGCGCCAATCTCGCGTACGTATCATTCTCCTTCATTGGAAAATATAATTTGCCCAATGCCGGGCTGCTTTTCTCCGATGCTCCGAAAATTATCCTAGCGATTATTTAACTAATCGGTATTTATCCGTTTTATACGTTCGTCCATGTTTATTGAGTCCAAGTTGTTGAAATAATTTTTCAAATCTTTTCGTCGGTTTGTTGGTTTTTTTGTTTGTATGTTAGTATTGTTATCATTGTTAATACTATTGTTCTTAAAACGAAAAAAAATTAATTAATGGCCTGTTTCCATTAAAAAATTCCACAGCATTTATGCTTTTGTAATTGCGCATGTAATTTAATAAATCATCCTGAGAGTCAATGAGAAGATAATGAGCTGAAAATGTTTTCACGCACTCATGGGCAGTTACGTTCGTGTAATCGATAAAGTGAAGATTTACAGCAATTGCATTCGTACCTATATATACGAACACACATAATATAGATAAACATATCCGTCCGTAAATGCGGAGCGCGGAAAAATTCAATTGATACGTCGGGCACGTATATCATAGCTGGCGCAGTATTTCCGCCGCGTCACAACGCCGCGCTTACCTATATAGCGGAGACCACCAATGGCGCAAGCGGCTGCACCTTGAGCCGTGCAAGAGATTCTATCGGCGAAACGAGCTCGCCGTTCGCCGTCTTCTCCTTCGAAAAGCTCTTGCATGAGGCATCTCTCTCGTGCCCATAGACCAGCAGGCTCAATCTCGGCTGTGCAGCTCATTGAAGATTCCTTCCTTTATTATCGGGCTCTCGCAATTTTTTCTTTTCTTGTCTTTTTTAACTATCATTTTTTGCCCCATTCATCCGCTAAGATTTCGTGAGCATGTAATTGATATCTCGGATCTCGATCATGTGCCAACGCGACGACATAATAAAAAAATAAAAAAAGAGAAAAAACAAGCGAGAAGCGCCGATCGAATATCGGCCTGAAAAATGTTTTAAAAAAGTACACGAGATTTTGATATTTTGCCTCGTAGAATAAATAAGACTGCTCGACGAATTACAGAATCCCCAGCGCTAATAGAAACTTCGAAAGTGACCGATACACGACACACTACACACAACAGGCTGCGGTAGCACGGAAGGTGCAATGATATAGGCCGAGGCTCGAGCACAATCGCGTTTGGGATCTAAATGACCATCGGTGCAACGTCAGCGTAGGTAGCATACATTATTCCGGTCTCGAGATACATCCGTGCGTAAGCCTCGAGTGTAAGATTATCGCCTACAGTGGTAAGCCCCCTGCTCGCTGCTGTACTTGCCTTTGCACTTTGTACGTGTTGGTCTTCGAGTCCTTTAAATACACATTTCTCTTTTGACAGATAAATCTATCGATTCTCCATTAACTGTTGTAATAATGCATTACGGTAAAAATGTATATTGCTCGAGAGCAGCGGGTAAAACGAAAAGAGTTGATTATCGAAAAACCACGAAGAGAGGGGGGGGGGGGGAAAGAAGAAAATTACGTCCAGTTTGTAAAGTAGCTTGTTCTCCCGCGCAAAGCTTCAATGAAAAGGTAAATATGTATGGCTACATGTACATACATAGACGTTCCTAGTGGAAGAACAACTATGTAAGCACGACTAGTTGCCGGTTTTAATTCCAGCGGTACTGTAAGCCCGATGACCCTAATCGCTTAGGGAACGAGCTTTAGCCGGTTGTTAATTAAAACTAAGCCCAGGCGAAAAGATAAAAAACCGCACGATCCAAGTAGAAAAAGTAGAAAATGGCTTTATAAGAAAAGAGAGACTGCACAAGGAAGAGGAGCAGAAAGGGAGACAAATAACGTCAGTCCCTGACAATTAGCGATTAACCCGACCGGCTTGTCCGTGGTAACTTATTTTTTCTTTTCTCTCTCTCTCTCATTCTCTCTCTTTCTCTTTCTCACCGCTCTCTTCCTGCTTTTTAATGCATCTAGCGACCTCACAAACTCGTGCTTTCCGTCGTTTTTCTTAGCCAAGTCACTTGATAAATGATGGACGGATCAAATATGACGGCAAAAACAATCGACCGAGATGCTTCGCGTGTTTCACGCCGACGCGCTGCCCTCATAGACATATACCTGTAGTAATCGTTTCCCGAAATACAAATCCACCAACGCGTGAACTCAGACACTTCTCGCTCTAGCAGAGAAGCGGCAAGTTTTGCGCACATAAAGCACGAAACGCGTCTAACACGCGAAACGTTGAACCCGCTCGGGGCACCAATCCGCAATCATACAATTGGACCTCTTTTTTTCAATATGACATATACCGTTATGCACTTTGAATATTTTTCATTGTACTGCAAATCTTTTTCTTTTGATGAAAGTATCGCCACTGAAAAATTTGTTAAAAAATGTTTCCATCGCTCTATTGTGATGCAGAAGGCAAGTTTTGACTCGAATCAGGTAAAAATTCACTTCAGAAATTTTGAGGATGAGCGACATCGATCGTTCGGCCTGGCAACGTGTAGTGCGAATGTGGAACCTTAGCTTTTCACAAAGTACCCAATTCCTATCATGCAACGCCGAGTTCGTATGCGCGAGAATAAAGAATGAAAAGGAGAATAAAAAGAAAAAGCGAAAAAGATAGTCGATGCAGATCGAGTCCCTTGCAGAAGGTAACTTCACACTTACACAAACAGAAGCGTGCTGAAAGAACTTGGGCCGCGGAAGGCATCAGAAGTTTAAAATCGCTTCTAATCGCGACTTCCAATCGCGAAGCAATTTGAAAGCAATATGCTTTCTGACTCGTTCTCCCTTCGAAGCTCTCCGCCCCCGCTTCGACCTTTCCTGACTTGCCGCCGATCTCTCGCTCTCTTTCTATCTAATATAGAACATCTGATTTGCCGGTATATAAATCGTGTGCCAATGCCGACGACCCGTGCACCTCTCCACAACCGCATAGCTGCTGCATTGCGCTGCACGCAAACTTTTACGTTTTTTTTCCGCTTCCCCTTTTTTTTCTTCGTAACGGTGGAAATTCGAAAACCTAGCTCTCAAATGTCAATTTATCATAAAAACATTGCGTAATAACTGGTAATTTAATCTCAATTACAAAGGCTAATTTTAAATTAATTATGAGTCAATACTTCGTAAACTTTTACACTCAATTTTTTAAACGATAATGGCTAGTTTTCGACGACAAAATGAAATAATTTCGTGCCGCCTCTCCATTGTTGTTCCATTATTCATTATAATGTCTCCATTATTCATAATATGTAGACCACGTCCTGCGACAGCTTGTATCAAACTTTTATTTAACTTGATAAACAAGAAGTAGAGCCCTTCGGTCTTTGCAAATTTTTTGTCGACCAACTTTTTGTGTTAATTATTTTTACTGTATTTTTTTTATAATTAACGCCATTGTCATACTGGAACTCCATTATTTAAACAATTTTTTTTATTATTAAGAACATTTCAAATCATCAGTAAAATATTGCGTTCAATATGTAATGAGTTTTAAAGAAAACATTCAAATAATTAATTTTTTATCGTGCAAAATAATAAGTACTTAAATTATTTCATTGATTGTTCAATACCACCAATTCAAATAATTTATTTCATAAAGATCTACAATATATACAACCTAAAAATTTCTTCTACTATAACAATACAAAAACATACACTGTACAGGAGTTCATACCGTTGCAGTTGACACGGTGTAGAAACCTGTTCCGTTGAGGTGATTACTTCTTTTAAAGTTTGTAATCTGATACATTGGCAAGTCGAAGTAGATGGATTTCTAAAAGCACAAAACGCCAAAAGATTCCTTCTCAAAGTCAAAATTGACTAAGTTCACTCGAAACCTTCAATTGCATAACTTTATTTACTACACCATTAACTATTTCTATTCGGACGGTGTACTTGTCGCAATTCGTAGCATAAATAATCGATAAATTTAAATGTTTTAAAATTTATTATTCAACGATTTATAGATTTATCATACAGTGATCAGCTATGATTTATAAATTCTAACGATTTCATTAACATATAAAATCCCATTTCAATGGCGCGTGCATAATTTCAGACTTAAGTGAACTTTCAAGGTGCTTCATTGAATTTGAATTTTTACGTTAATGTCCTTTTGAAGTTTTTTTTGGAAGTGCGCGTTTTTGCTTCCATTTTCGCCTCACAAGATTGTCCTAGAAAAAAGCGATCAACTCAATATATTTCTGAGACGTTCTTAGGAAAAGTACGTGCTCGAAATTGAGTACATTTGCGAAACGTCTGTGTACACGTGTGGCGCCTCAAAGCTCGCCACCGAACACTCGCCGGTCGCGCCGTCAGCTGGGCCTCGCGCCCAGCGAGCCCGGCCGCTGAGAGCGCGCCGGTTGATCTCTCCCATCTTCGGACAGCGGCAAAGAGGGAGAAAAA
>CACVKI010146277.1:0-35327 GCA_902732785.1 Trichogramma evanescens
TCAAAACTCCTTAAAATTGAGACAACTGTGTAAAATACCATGAAAGTCAAAAAATAAATGTGTTCGTATACCTCAAATTGGCCAATATTGTAATACAATTCTAACGATTGGAAAAAAAATGGACAAATTTTTTTTTATATTCAGTTGAGGTTTCGTCAGCATCTTTTTTCTAGATTTTCAATTTTTACTACATAGATCTTTTTTTTATAAATAAAAAAAAAGGGAAGAGTTCGCGAGGATTCGACCCTATGTTAGCGAGATTACGAGGCATGGCTTTATCCACAGGACCACGGAGATATTTGCAATGACACGTAACAGAGGATGTTCAAAAGCAGCTTAAACGACTGCTTCACTTGTATACGCTCAAACGCACCCAGAGCTCACTCTGTACGCATATATTCAGATACATGTTAGATGCTTATAAGGTTGTCATTAATATAAACTTTTATAGATTCGGACCTACAAAGTCCGAACGCAATTCGATGACCAAGTCGAAACACGGCCCGATGCGAGCCTTCGTGCGAGCCACGCGTGATGTAAACAAGCCAGCAGCCGCCTCTCCTTTAGCGCCGAGCTCTGCGCCGTCGACCCCCACCACCGCCGTACAGAATTTTTTAGTTTTTTCGATATTGTCGACAATTTTGCACTGACACTTGCAAATGTTATAGTGCATGTCGATGTAAAATTTCACGAGGAATCGATTGGTGTAATCCACTCTCTCGTATCTTGCGCAGATCGCGAGATATAAGCGAAAAACACCTTACCATCGATTTTCACCCTGTTGCCGGGGTTGTAGGTAAAAAATAATTGCGGATTCGGATTCCTGAGGGTCGAAAACATAGAGTATGCTAGGTTTCATCTTGTTTGCAACCCATGTAGGTTCCAACATAGTTTTTACTGGACTACAAGTACACGTTACAACGCGAGGCATAGTTCCTCGCTGCTTTCATTGGAAGTATACCGTGGACATCTGTGATGGAATATAACCCTGTTATTTCTCTCCGAGTAGGGATCTGAGATGGAAGTGGGGCTATGACGTCACGGTCGAAATTTGAATACGATACAATAGGATAGAAATATGGATCATCTCAGATTCCAACATGCACTAACACAGCTTCTATTCGCTCCGAGTGGCGAGGCTAAAAGTGTCCACATTAACATATGGTCTTATAGAAATACAGTCAAAAAAGCCAGTGACTAAAATTGAATTTTATCTTATGGAAAATAACATGAGAAAAAGTGAGAGGCCTGCACTGCGCGTTTTTTACTCTCTTTTCAGATCGTAGTGAATGTATTCGCTCTGAGCGTTTGGACGAATCACCATTTACACGTTATCTTATGGAAAAACAGGACGCGTCCTAGAACAATTCCAGCGTTAGTCGCTCAAACTAAATTTTTTCTTATGAGAATTAACATGAGAAAGCGCCACACTGTGTGAACGCTCGGGGCCAATTGTCAGTACTCATTACGACACCGTAGTGTAAACGACTGAAAAATCTTGTCAATGGCAGCGAGTGATTATTGTGAAAAAAATTAAAAATATCTTAAATTATATTTTACGTGTCTTCCTGTTTCCATCTATTTTTCTGTGTGACGAGTGTGTATATACATGGCCAATGAAAGATCACGTGAAAGTCGCCACGACGAAGTTGCAGGCGGACAAATCAACGACAATGATTTCGACCACGTGGTCCAACTTAACCAAAAAAATTTAGAAATTTTGAAGAGTTTGCGCGAAAAGATCGATTGGAATGTTAAAAAAGAGCGACTTGAATTGATCCGTCACCTTTATTCATTATCCATCGATTGGAAGGGCAAAGTTCCCGATCTCCGGAACATTTTTAAAGATAAAGAAATCGAGCGTCTTCTCTTGGATTCAATTCAACACACCAATATAAGTGATCATTACGTAGGAGAACAAATCGTTAGATTCGTGGCTCGGAGCGGCTACAAGAACAATCCTGACCTTGACAAAGATGGCAAGCCAATGTCGAATTACACAACACCAATTCATTATGCGGTTAGAAGCCAAATTCATAGCATGGATGTCATCTGTTTTCTTTTTGAAATTTACAACAGATTCGATGTAAATTATACGGATGAGTTCGGTTACACACATTTCCATGTGGCCTGCGACGTGGACTATTACTGTATAGTTAAGAAATTTCTCGAGAATGGTCAAAATCCGAATTTACTGGTGCCAAAAACAGGCGATTCGCCGCTGCATTTGGCACTGGACCACGAGCTAATCGAAATGGCCCATTTGCTGCTGAAATACGGCGCCAATCCGAATTGGGTCAACAATGAGGGATTGACGCCTGTGCACGTTCTTTGTAAGACAGGCGAAGAGTGGAATAATCATATCGACGCGGTGAAACAGTTCTTCAAGATCATCGACGAAACAAATCAAACGGTGCAGATCGATGCTAGGGACAACGACGGTCGAACACCCATTCACTATGCCGTGGCGAGATTTTTACCACACACCGTCGATATTCTCTTGAATCGTGGTGCTGATTTGTCCAACTTCGTTTTTCCTACCGAGCGTGACTTCGACGAATACTTAGAATGGTACGAAAGCATTAGTAGTGCACTAAAATTACAAGTAACATCCGGCTTGCTGGCCGTCATTGAACGCCTCGAAAAAGAAAATTACGAATTGGACCAAAGCGACGTTCTTACAATAATAAAATTTTTGGTTAAACACAAACTGTTCCAAAATTTGACCGATGTCGATGAAAAGTGTAACGATTATAAGGAACTCACAAAAGAAGAAAAAATTATAACGATAAGTCAGAATCTGTCGTTTTACGACTTTCTCCAGATGCAACCCGAAGAAGTGGAAAAACAACTCATTTATGCGGACCACTTCGCTATGGTATGCTCGATAAAATGGTGCGAGGAGATGCATTCCGACCGCGAACGGATGTACACTGCGCATCTGTGCAAAAAACTACCGACGAGATTCTTTCGACGATGGGCACTGTATCCTTTCTGGGAGCTGATAAGATACCGACTGCCAATCGAGTGCTGCGAAATGACCCTTGAAGGGCTAATGCACGAAGATTTATGTAATATTTTTTTGGCGCATGCAAGCCAAAGCTCGTAATTGAATAGTTCAATTTTAATTTCGTGAACGTTAACCCTCTAACGCCTGAAACGACCATTTTTGGACAACATTTATAGCGATGAATTACACCGACTAAAAATTGTCTAGGTGTGTTTAAAAAACTTTTCAGATAATTCGAACGTAAAATTTAATGCACTTTTCGAATCCGGGGTCAGAATTTACAAAAATTTATTTTATAAAAAGTTATAAACAATTTTGTAAAAAAAATCATGAAATTTCGAGAAAAAAATCTCGTTTAACTCAAATTTTAACACGGAAAGAAGGTTCGCTCGTGCGTCTCACGCATAAAGATTTGGTCAATGGCATGTATACTTTATTGTAAAATAGTTATAATTATAAAATTTAATATGGCGATCATAAATTTGACTCCCGAAGACCTGTATGTCATAAAATGATTTCGACAATTTTTAACTCGATAACCATCAACTTTACAAGAAAAAGTTGTAGAATAAAAAGTGTTTAAAATGGATCAAAGAACACGTCTGATTTTTTGCAGAAATTTTTGAGCGATTTTTGGATTTTTGAAAACAATGGTATCCAGAAATCCAAAAATCGTGGCAAAAATTCTGAAAAAAATCAGGCATGTTCTTTAATCAATTCTAAACACTTTTTATTCTATAACTTTTTCTCGTAAAGTTGACGGTTATGGAGTTAAAAATTGTCGAAATCATTTTATGACATACAGGTCTTCGGGAGTCAAATTTATGATCGCCATATTAAATTTTATAATTATAACTATTTTACAATAAAGTATACATGCCATTGACCAAATCTTTATGCGTGAGACGCACGAGCGAACCTTCTTTCCGTGTTAAAATTTGAGTTAAACGAGATTTTTTTCTCGAAATTTCATGATTTTTTTTACAAAATTGTTTATAACTTTTTATAAAATAAATTTTTGAAAAATCTGACCCCGGATTCGAAAAGTGCATTAAATTTTACGTTAGAAATATCTGAAAAGTTTTGTAAACAATTTTTAGTCGGTGTAATTCATCGCTATAAATGTTGTCCAAAAATGGTCATTTCAGGCATTAAAGGGTTCAGATAAGAAAAAACATTTACGACGGTACAAAATATTTACAGTTCAAAAAATCATTATTAAAAAAAAGCTCTTCGAAATATTTTTTTTACAATGAATGTTACAATCAAAATAAATAAAAAAATTGAATTCATTAATTTTTTTCTGTGTTTTCATTTTATTTCAGTTCCATTTACAAATATCATTTTACACATTCCAGATATTCTTATACAGCTGCTTATTACTTATTTTAAAATAAACGTTTCTTTTTTAATTCCAACTTCCTAACGTCGTGACGTGTCCATCCTTTAGTAAAAAAATAAAAAAAAACGCAGGAGCCTTATCCATATATTACACGTCTGCACTCAGGATGTTGCAACCGATGTTGCCTCTAGTTACATGTACGTGCGTTTGCGCAGCACGTCATTGTTAACGAATTGAATAATTTTGATAAAATTTTATTACATTACACAAACGCGCGCGCGCGCGAGAGAGCGAGCCCGAAAACACGAAAATGACATTTTCTTTAATGTACGGCGCGTCGCGATGATGCACAATATACAGATATATACGTTAATAAAGATATTTCGTACCCATTTAGCCGGAGAAAGAGAAAAGCCTCTCTCTCGGTGTGCGCGGGTTCATTTAGCGAACATTCGAGCGATAGCTCCGCGACGAGAGAATTATCACAATCAAGCCTTTCTAACGCACTTACTCGCTTACAAAGATGCATCGAGCTTTGAAGCGTTGCAGCGACGTTTTATCGAATACTTCGCTTACAAAAGCTCGACGTATATATTTATATTTATTTCATTGGGTATACAAATTTTGCGGTTTATTATTGTATTTTGTGCTTCTCTCGACGAGAGCCTGGAAATGCCATTAGCGCAACAGCGTAACGAATTCAGAGAAAGTTTCTCTTTCTCTCGTTCGACTCGACTAGATCTGTTTTATATGATATTGCAAGCTTTTTCGCGATGGGGAGCGAGGAAAAGAGGTAGCCGAGGAAGACTTTGAGATCGCCTCGAATGCTGATGTTCTATTTCTTTGCCAATTTTTCTTGTCGCAAGAACAATCTCAGAATTACACAATTTTATATTATTTCAAAAATGTTTAAGCAACGAAGACTTATTAAATCTTTAGGGATTTGAAATTTAACCGACGCAATCTAGCAGTACTCTATCGATGGCTTTTAGCCCCGTCTCGAATTGGATGGGTACTACTTTATCTAAGTTTTCAAGGACTCAAACGGAATGAAAAAAACATTTATGAATTTTTGAACAAAATTTTTGTTACTCTTTTTACTGATTTTTTTAAACTCCAAATTGTTGACGTTTCATTGAGATTTTATTGTTTTCGTAATTCTTTTAAGTGTTAATTTTTTTATTCATTTTTTTTGCTTTCTTTGATGTTTTATGTTTTTCTAAGAGGCGTTTTTGTAAAGTGAGACACTTTTAGATACAGAGCTCAGGTTGTGTCAACTTCTATGGCAACTATATCAACCGTTTCCAACCTCGGGTAAAGTAAATGGAGAAATAATGTTGAATGGAAAAAAGATGTTCTTGAGTATTGTGTGAAGTAAACTATGGACCTAATCACCTTGTCTAAGGGCAATTATTGATATTTTTCGTAAAAGTCTACATCACCTGAGCGCTGTGGCTGAAACAGTTAAATATTATAAAAATTCGCCTCAAATATTATCAAATAATTTTTGAAAAACACAATTTGTCTGAAATCAACAAAAATCGAAAAAATTTAACATACAAAGTATACGAAAACGGCTCACGCAAACGATTGTATCTCATTGAAAAATCAATTTATAGGGGAAAGTGAAATTCTGTTTAAATAGTGAGTACATTTCTTTTCAATTTCAAGCCTGTTGAAGTATTTTTAAAGAAAAATATAATTAGATATAAATTTAAAATTACATTGATGTAAAGCAGCGAAGAAAAAGCTACTATAAGTTCCGCTAGATGGCATCGGATCAATTTTAAATTCCTAAAGATTTAATAAATCTTCGCTGCTTAAATACTTGTCGACTTCAAATGTAATATCGTACGAATGATTCTTTTGTAAGTGCTTCGAAAACAAAAATTTGTTTCACCTTTGCAAAATATACAAATATCACGTGGATTTACTCGTTTACATACGAAGGAATAGTTGAACAATTTTCCTTGAGCCATATTCTGTTTCAGACACTTTCACGTGGAAAATCAAGCGCTCCGAGCGTCGCATATTTGATCTCTGCAAGTATTTTTAGCTTCGCGCTACATCATGTATGAAACAAAAATCCGAATCCCGCACAGCGAGCCGCGTGGCCGTGAACATTTTTTGTGTATCGTGTAGCATATTATTCAGCTGCGCGACCGCAAGGAAACATTTTTCACCCCGCCGTCGCTTATCCGCACGACACATGTTATTCTTATATCGGTCTCATGCTCATGCATAGTTTATCTTCCTCGCGCGGACGCGACCTAAAAGGCTTAATAAATGCGGTACAAGTTAAGGTACAAGTACAAGTTATAAAGTCTAGACTCTCTCTCTCTCTCTCTTAGGTGAAGTGCGACGTACTACGGCCCCCGCGTCCTTGCCCTGATCACGAGAATTTAGACCAGAGAAGTAGGACATCGAGGTGTTATTTTTTTTTTAACTATGCATCGCCCCTTTGCGATCCACGCGCACGCATACACGCTTCTGTGTGTATGAGTGTGTGCAGCTCTCGAGCATACACCCTCTCGCTTTTCCCGTATAAACATAACACACATCTCAAATTTGCAATGCATCGCAACGCTAATTACGACTCGGCGCTCTCGAGTTGTGCTCATGCCGATCGATGCTATTTACTACTACTGCCGATGTTTGATTTTAATTACCGCGAGCCACAGCGGCGATAAATCAAATTAATTTGCTGATTGGTATAGTTCCGTTCCATCGAAGATATAACTCTCCCATGAATTGTGTACGCGCGCGAGGCCGTATGGCCGGCCGCGCGTTTAAAGTTAATTGACGAGAGCGAGCGATAAACAGCCGAAAAATAAAAGAGAAACGAGAAGAAATGACGAAAAAATGCATCGGTGTTCGCCGCGCATAATTGTGAATTCGAAAATATGCGACATTTATAATGTACGATATATACACGACACGAGTACGACAGCTCGAGCGTCCGAAAATATTTGTATATTATATATAAATCTAAGTATAAATTATCTGTAACATTTATGCGGGGCGTCGGGTCAAATAATCCTTGGGAATCACAAAGCCATTATCGGAACGCGTACAATACAATAAGCGCAATATGTGTACACGAGTACACTTTATGTCTTTAAACACCCTTTCACTCGTACTTTGGTATGCACGCGCGTATTATTATGAATGCCTCTCTCTCCCGTGTGTATATACACCCACACCTAGACACACGGACACACACAGCTCGACAGCTCGATCTGTCTCTCTGCATATATACCGCGCGTAGATTTTGCAGTGGTAAATCGTCCCGAAGTTAGATTACCCTTTATATGGCTTCCACCACCCCGACCCCTTTTTACACAATATCAGCGCAACGTGAAAATTGCCGCGTGCGTTATTCGGCTTTCCATTCGCAAAATTTTCGAGGCAAATTTTTGCGTCTCTGCAGTAGCAGCAGCATAAAAATTAAAAAAATAAAAAAGCACGAAACGTCAAAATAATATTCCGCCTAATGGAATTGTTTTATGTGTAGTGACATATTCCGCACATGCCCCCTCCGTATACACCATTATCCATTCTTTTCATAAATCGATCACGTACACACGCCTGCACACGAGCTATTTCCTTCTCTTTTTTTTCATTTTTTTTTTGTCCTTAGCATTCGTAGAGCGAAAGAGGATATATTTCATTCTCAGACTCGTACGCGCGCGCGGACGCGGCGAGTGCAGCAACAGCAGCAGCAACAGCAGCAGCAACAGCACGCGCCGAGCACCACCAGTAGCAGCACCACCATCATGGTTAGCTGTATTTTTTTTATACTCGTCCCGCGTACACGTATAGACAAACTTTTGTGCGTCGATACGTATATATCGTATGTATACAGGCATATCGTCTGTGTGCATATGAATATTCGAAAGCTCGATATATCTTGCGCCCTGTAAATAAACATACACCCGGCGTGCGCGTAGAGTAGTAGCAGTTAGGCTCACAGGCCGCACACAGAGCGAGGGAGAGCGAGAGAGAGAGGGTGTCTCCGGCAATACGTCGAAATTACGGTATACAGGCAACGCGGGAGGGTATAGGGTACACATTGCAGTCTGGCCGCAATGCGCCTTTACTACTGCCACTCGGAGCGCGTACATATATCTGCGTACACAGCACGTGTATAGATATGGATGGATCGACGCAGCAACCAGCAAAATCGTCTCGGGGTAAAAGGAGCTTTGCGAGCGCGAGAAGAGACACACTCGCGCGTATACGCGTATTTGTGGAGGATAAGAAGAAAAAAAATGAATAAAATGAAAATACGTGGAGTCATAAAAAGAAAGGAGTACGCAAAGAGGAGGAAGACGCCGAGGTAAAGGCGCTGAATCGAACAAAGTTATAAAAACAGAGAGCGAGAGAGAGAGGGAGAGAGAAAGTGCTCGGCTCGGTGGAATGAAAATATGACTCTGTAAGGACGTACTAAACATACCGCTGGCAAATGGACTTGTTTTATCTAAACTTATACGCGGCGCACGCTCGATTGTTCAAATCAAATTTAACTCGATTCTTTTTTTGCTTTTGGTATACTAAACCCAGGCTATACCGCCTCTATTTTAACATTAGATTACGAGCAATCATTGGCCAATTTGTCTGATTAATAAAAAACGAGAAGAGAGAAAGAATAAAAATGTCTACACGCTATTCTTCTTGGCCCAAAGATAAGATCGACGCTCATTACGACGTGGGCCACGGGTGCACGCGTAGGTATACGCGTGTACAACGGTATAAAACCAATAACAATTGCATAGCCGAGAGCTGCCTGCCTGCCTACCGCTAGCAACAAAAGTATAGCAGTAGTAGCAGCAAGTGTCTATATGGGTGTTTGTCACGGCATGACTTCCAGACGAGTTTATTAAGACGATCGCCATGGGAATCGCTCGCGAGCCGGTGTAGGTCTAGCTGCCTTCTCTCTCTATATACAAGTGTGTGTGTAGGTGTAATGCGTACACAGGCTCGTGTATATAATCATGGGCTTCGGTTTTCGCACTGTAATTTCGAAAACTGCGTCGTGCATTATGTACACACACACACACACACACACCTGCGTGTGTACACACATATACGCAATGTGTATTATATGTATACACCCTTTTTTGCCCATTTCTCTCGCGCTGATGGGCCTTCGATTTTCTTCTTCCTCGTGTACACCTTTATTGTTCAACGTCATGCAGAGCAGCAGCGTACTATAAGCCCCTTGCAGAGAGACAGAGAGAAAGAGACTATGATACGCGTTAAAATTTTAAATATTTATTAGTTTTCCTCGCGTTAAGTACAATTTACGATGGGTTTTTGGAGGTACGCTTTCCTTACACAAAGACGAGCCACATCGTGTAATTAATTCACTTTCAGGTGAATTTTTATGCGTAAGCTCTCAGTTCCGCAGCTGCCCGTTGTTATAACTTATTAACTTTATTGAAATAGTATGCTTGATTTTCTCATGATTACGCACGTTTTTTTGACAATAATTTACGAATGAATCATTGTTCAACGATTCGTGTATACTAGTTGGCACGAGGATGTGCCGACCAAATTGATTTCAAAACGCGCGACTAATTATGTAAACGAGGCTTTTAATCTTTTTAAAAATAAGAATTATATCAAGCGGCAAGTCGTACTTTCGTAGAGAAAAACAATAAACTATACCACAATCAAGATTCAATGTACGAAAACGAAAATCTTTTCAACTGCTCGATTCATTTTTTTATTTATCGTCATCCTGAGTAAGTGATCTGTTTTGTTATTTTACCAGAATCTTATACATACCAATTATATACTTAAATTACTATATCATAAATATACTACGCAACATTTTTTTCTCAACATTTGTAAAAAAAAACAAAATAAATTCGGTAGATAAAGCTTCGCGAAAATTGTACAAAGTCATTGGCTGAATTATTCAGGCTTACGCCGTAGCACATTCTATAGAAAACCCCCATGGTTAATGAACATTTTGGAGGGCGAAGCAAATATAAAGCGATACGTTTAATATTAGAAAGTCTGCGGGCATGTTAAAACTTGTATCGTCTAATTAATATAATTAGTGCGCGGTACTACTGCGCCTCGGCTAAATGACGACGTTATGTATACACACTCGATTCCGTTTTCCGGACATTGAGTATACAAATTAATGCCTCGTCTGAGCTATATATACAGACATATACATTCGCTAGATTTTATATATAATACGAAGTTTCACAAATGAACGTGTCGTATACCGACGCGAAAAGAAAAAAATTAAACCCCAAATCAAGAGAAATGAGATAGACGTGTGTTAGCCGGTGGTGGTAGTATAGTATTATATTCAAATGGAGAGAGAGAGAGAGAGAGCGAGGGCGAAGATCCGAGGGAGAGTTGAAGAGGATTTGCGTCGGATTTTCGGACTTTGATCGAGTATATGAACCTTGACTACGTATTAGGCGCGGCTTCCTCTCACTCGCTCTCTCTCGGCTATTTTCGAATTTCCATTGTCTTTGCGCACGAATATTAGCTCGAGTTTGCCTTTCCTATGAATTATAAATTATCTCGATGATAAATCGCGCGCTCGCGACTGCCGTTGTATGCACGTCAGGGCGCCACCACCACCACCACTACCGATGCACAATTGCATTGCGAGATTCGCCATCGTCGTGCTATACCACTGGGGCGCGCGCGCGAAAAACAAACAGCTAAAACGTACGTTGCGCGCTGCATTTGTGTAACCCTCTAACTCTTTCACCCCCGCCGCCTGAACACACTCGCACGCACGCACAGGGTGTGTGGCAGCTCTACTGCTGTGCTATAAGCATCACGGTCTGTATGGCTCAATATATATACACTCGTGTAATAAAGCTGATTGCGAAAACAAACCAATTTCGCCGCGTACCGCTGCCGCTGCAGGTCACCCGGAGCTCGATTATTTGCGATAGAGCCACGGCGGCGGCGGCGGCGGCGGCTTGCACAAAGTGGCCGGAAATTGATGTACAGATGTTTGCACGAATTCGCGTTTGTACCTCTCTATATAGAGCTCGCGCGCGCGCGCGAACGCTTGGCTGTATGTACGAGTGCACTTGTGCAGGCGCCGTCGCGTTCGCGCGAGCTCTGTATTTATTGATTCTTCTTGCTCGCTGTAATGCACGTACGCATGTGGCACGTATATAGAGAGATATTTTATCGTCGCGAATCGCAAAAGAATAAATTTTGGTTTTTACTCGGGTTCGGCTGATGCTGTAACAACCCTCGTTTTTGCAAAAAAGGCATATCCGTATCCAAATTGCATTACTAAAAGACCATTATTTGAAAATTATTTTCATTGATTGTTATTAATCCACGTGAAAATTAAACTGTGATAAAATTATGGGGGGAAATGTATTGTAAAAAATTATTGATTTAGCTCGTTTGCCATAAGTTATGTCTTAGTTTTCCCATAATTTTTTTTAAGTGATTCTTAAATTATGGGAAAACTTTGGCTAACGAGCTAAATCAATAACTTTTCTATACTTATTTTTCCCATAATTTGCAGCGATGCAGCGATGCGTTTTTTGAAGTTTCATTGAAATTAAATATAAATTTTGTTTGCTTGCCATACGAAATTTGGCAGACCAAAATAAGTGAAAAATAAATAGAAGATGTAATTGGGAGAAAAATCGATTTTATTCATTACAATTTTATATTTAAAATAAAATAAGATTTTCATTCTATATTGAGGATTATTACTTCTTTACAGTCTAAATTTTTGTAAGCTTTCCACTGTCGTAAAATCAGATATCATGTATCATTCACGTTGCATAGAAATGCTCCTTGGTACATTTTTAATATCTACTTTTACAATTTATGTCAACAGAATCTAAAAATGAGCAGATTCGATCTTTTCTTTTTTACTCATTTTTCCAAATTTTTCAAATTTGTTTTTAGCTAAATCTTAAGTCAAGTAATATTACAATTGTGTATTTTTAAAAAATAATTCTCTGTGTCTTGTCTGTGCGACAATTAATGCGTGGAAATTAATTTATCGCCATCACGAGGCTCGGTTCGTAGCCGCCAAGCAAATATGATATAAATCTTTGTTTTCCAATTTCTCGACGATCATCTCGCAGATATCGATCGACAGAAGTTTGTGTATCAACTCGTGAAACGGATCCAACGCCCAGCGTCGAAAAAATCCTCTCGACATTTTCTCGCACACACGTCGAACGCAAGCATCCTCGACCTCTTGAGGAAGCGACCAGTATTGTCCCGAGCTGGCGAACCGCAGGTAATCCGTGTACGTGAGCAGTTCTTCCTCCTCTTCGGGTCGCAATCGGAGCAGATCGTAGAGCGACAGACTCGAATTCACTATTATTTTCTTCGCTTTTCTCGTGAAATGGTCGTCGTCGTCGTACCAAGTATCATCCACCAGCGCCGACTTCTCGAACAGTCCAAGTTTAGCGAAACATTTCATGATCGTCAGGGCGTCGTTTCGACTGAAATCGATAGCCTTTCGCCTCGAGACGTTCGGCGACGGCCAGAACACCGGACGCCTCTCTCATTGCGTATCTGCAAGGATGAAACATCTCTAGATCGATTACGGTTGAAAAAAGGAATTCGGAAAGATCGGCGCCATCATCCAAGAGCACTGCGGCGGTGTCGACCCACAACGGCTCATTCAATTCGTGGCAGATCTTGAACAACATGCGCGCCGATTTGTCGCCCTGGTCTCGCGCGCAGATAAAGTGTAAGGGGGTTGCTTCGAACTCGTCGTCGACTAAATTCGGATCTGCGCCATGTCTCAGCAGCAATACGGCCACCTCCTCCTTGCGACGCATCAAGGCCATGAGCAACGGCGTGTCACCCCGGTTCGTCCGAGCCCGTACCAGCCGATTCGATTCGTCGCGGGCTCGGCGGATCGGCGTGGTCGAGTAGGCGTCGAGGAGCATGTCGATTACGCTCATTACGTGCGTCAGACCGGTCGCCTCGTCGACGTAATCCACGTCGTATCTCGCGTAAATTTTGAGAAGCTTGAGACATAACTGATCGATACGGTTGCACATCGAACCGACTCCTCGATGCATGTCATACAATTTGTATAGACGATGCAGCGGCGTGGCGCGACGCAACGTTGGCCTGACTTCGCCCCTGCGGCACTCGACTTCGACGGGCTCGTCCACGCAGCCGAACATGATCAAAAAATCATCGAACGTCTCTGGTCCTGGATCTTCGCTCAATGTAACAACGTCGTCGAGTAGACGCTCGATTTCTTCGGGTCGAACGATATGCCGGAGATTGGGTAAGTCGTTCTTTCATTCTTTAATTAACGCCTCGACTCGGCGAAAAAAGGCATATCGCTTTGATCGTGCGCCCTTCCACTGGACGTTTTCTAGTAAGCTTTTCAACTGATTAGTACGGCTTTGGTCCATCTTTCAATACTGCACTCACGCAATACACACACGATAGCTTATACTTAATATTTGAAATATTTTTACTATACTAATATAATTTTTTTCAAGAGATTTTTTAATCATAGGAAAACTATGGCAAACGAGCTAAATCAATAATTTTCCCATACTTTTTTCACATAATTTTACCACAGTTTTATTTCCACATCGGTAAAGTAGGAAAATCAAAACGCCAAAAGTGAAACTTCAGGATCTTTATCTTTTTAGTTTAATTTTTGGTTTTGGAATTTCATTCAACTGTTTCGGATTTTAAATATTATTTTGTTCATTTATTTCTTAGTTTACTTAGGTTTTAATTTTTTTTTTTTGAATCTTATTGTTAAATGAAAAAAAAGTAAATGTTAATATTTGAAGAACTATTTTTTGCTAAATAAAAAATAATTATATTCTGTAAATATATGTTCAGTAAAAAGCTAACAGATGTGAAACAAGAGAAACCTATAGAATTTTCAATTCTTTTTTGTGAAATTCGTATTTAATATTATCTTAAATGCTTGTTTTAAAGGCTAGATGTCATAATTGATTCCAAACGTAATCGATAAGTTTTCTTGTTATATATCAGCTATTCTACCATTGGAATAATTTGTAAAATGAAAGAGTTTCTAAATTTTTTTCAGAAATAATCCAACGAGATAAGCGCGCATTATATACAATATATTATATAAACTTGTACTCTATTCCCAAAATTGGTAATTGACTCTAGGTGCATCGAGCTTGAAACTATGCATCAGCTCCGGCCGAATGATTCTGACCCACGATGAACGCGCTCACACACACACACACACACACACACAGACACACACTCACACGCGGGCATTTAGAGCTCGCATGCTGGCAACCGTGTTTAACTGTGCAATACATTATAGATCATATAATTCGGTGATTACCAGTTGTAGCATTAGCATATAGTTTATATCGGCAGAAATGTTAATTAGCTTTCTACACAAATTATAATGGCGAGTTTAGCTATACGCGGTATATTATATGCATGAATTCGTTCATGTTAATTAGCCCACGCGCCGTTTTCAAATTATTCGTCGGTATAAGTGTGCGCGCTTGATTTGAGCTCGGATACTAGATTCGCCAGTTCTAGTTATTACTTTTTTTTTCATTTCAATTATATCATGACTACATTATCATTCGAAAAGTCGCATGAGATAATCTTGAATAAATAAATTTTCGCCGCCGCTCGAATCGAAGCTTTATCGAGAAACACTTATTTCACTCTAATTCGGGTTAAAAACCATTTCGTGCGCGCGCCCTTTATACACATACGTGCGCACAGCCACATAATTAGCTTAATGCTTCCTTTGAAGCTCTTCTCTCTCTCTCTCTTTCTCTCTATGTACCAGGCGTTTGGGCACGCGCTTATATATATGCCTACATACATTTATCAAGACGTACTACTGATTGCCACGCGGTGTATACCTAAACCCTCACCTTCGATACACATATATATACACGTGTGTGTGTGTGAGCGCGCGGCAACCCACCCCCGCACACGAAACGTTTACTCTCAAAGTAGTATAGCTGCCGCTGCTACGGGAGATTGCGCGGTTTCGTCTGCTTTAGACAGTTTATTTCAGCGAATATTCACGAGGATGGAATTTAATTGACTGCGATTGTAAAGCCCGCGTGCGATCGGGGTTAATTTTCGCATTGTCGAGACATTTCTCGTTGCGCGACTCGCGGAGATTATTTTTTGTTGCTTTGGTATCGTAGAAACTCACCCGCTGCCGCTGCTGCTTCTTCTTGAAACTCTTCAACAATTTGCTAACACTACCGGGCACTCTTCTAGTTGAGGCGAAAATTTTGACGACACCTTGATTACGGGTAAAAATAAATCGTGCTTTAAATCGTGCTCTTTTTTTACCCCCGATTGGGGATATATACGAGCTCGCGTCGGCGTCTTGCCGGGCTGCAGTTTCAAAGTCGACTGCACGAGAGAGCTTAGCTTTTGGCACACACGGCACAGCACAGGGCCGCGGGATACCTCTGCACACTTGAATCGCGCGCGCCTGGGATAGATATATAAGAGAGCGAGCGCGTGAAGCCTTTTTCGGGGCTAATATTTTCGAGAAGGGATAAAGCAACGACTAACACACATTGTTCTCTTTGTAAAACAAAGAGAGAGAGGCGCGATGGAAGGAAAAAAGTAGGCCGAAAATGAATGACGTTGCATACAGAATATCTGCGGCTTGTTTTTTCTTCTCTTTTTTTTTTACTTCGCTGTCATTATTCAACCTGCAGTCGCGATCCTCGAGCTCTCGTGCCTTATAACGACTTTTGCACGCTATAATAATCTTGTCGGTGAAGTTGACTTTGGCTGCTGATGTGCACTAATCAACGCCCGAATCAATTTTGCCATTCGTTACTTTATTAACCAATTACATCGTCCATCTCCATTATAGTTCCAAATTACACGTAGGCTATATATTAACGAGTGCATTCGTATATGTATGTGGCATAACAAGGATTATTTTTATACCGCGCAATGTGTACGTAGGACATGTAAATGTATTATTAATTGATCGATCTACGTCCAACGTGTGCTGAACATTATCTTCTCTCGTATTTCGTTTCGGAACTCGCTTCGGGTTTTTCGCACGCAACGCACGACACTGTCCGAAACTATAGCCTTGACGCACGCAACGTCTGAAAGATAATCTTCGTTTCTTTCGTTTAAGGGCGACGTGCATAAAAGAAGCTCATCAAGAAAGATAATACTTTCTTTTTTTCTATTTCAATCTCGCTTTTGATAGTTTAATTACTTTTTTGATTATTATCACCATTCATACCCGAAAATCAGGTCAATGTTGCTTATAACACGATACAAAAATGTTACCATCCTTCATTCATTAAGATTTTAGATCAAGTGCGAGTACTACGGAAAAGTACAATTTTTATATCCTTCATTATTTTTTTTCTACGTAGAAGAAGCTCTGTAATTTAAAAAGCACATTGTTTGTTATAATTTTTTGTATGAGTGTGCGTTTATTTATTGTCAAACATTTTGTTGAGAACGGATTTTATTTCGTCTAATTATTGTAATGAAATAAGTTTTATTTATTGCAATTTTCATTTATGGTAGTACTGTAAAAAGTTTTAACCCAGTTACTTTATAATTGGAAAAGTTGTTCGAGGTTTTTAACATTTTTTTCTGACAAAAATAAAAACCGTTGCCCAATGTGTTGGCATAAAGCCTCTTTTAGAAAAAGCGAACATTTTTATAATTATGTATAATACTAGTAAATTAAAAGAAAATGATACTTCATTTTCAAAAGGTAAAATTTATATTTAGCAACGTAGTTGATCGAGATGTCTTTCGATTATTAGATACAAGATATGATTTGCATCGTAACTAAATTTGGATGACTTTTAGAGTTTTTTAACGATAATAGATATTGTTAAATCTTTACGAGTACGAAAAACAGGTGTGGGTAACCCTCGCTACGCTCGGGCCCTAAACTCCGCCGTGCCGTAGAGTGTCCCCTACGGCCCAAGTATCGTACTCAATTTTATAGCACTAATCCAAGTTCACATTTATGCCGCCGAAAAGCGTGCCATAAATGTGAACTTAAGACACGCAGTGCTATAAAAAAATTCTAGTTTCGAGACGGGAATTGGCTATTGGCATACTGATGGAAGATTTTTCATAGTCACAGCAAAGTTAATAACATTTTGAAATATTTTATTGATCTTATAATGCTTTATTGTTCACACAATTCGAGTACATTTGTGAGAAAGATTGTCTACAATTACATAGCATTCAACTCATATGATTTTAGATGTACATGTTGTGTTGAACAAAACTCTCACTTTTAAAATTGTGTACTGTCATTATTCTCGCGGATATAGTCGTGACTAATATTACATTCGATGGGCTTGCTCCGATCATGCACTACATTTATGTGAGATTTGAGATAACTTTGGTATCCAAATGATTTTTGGCAAATGTCACATTTGAAAGGTTTGATACGACCATGTACTGCATTTATATGAATTTTGAGGTGTTGTTTCAATCCACTTGACTTTTGGCAAATATTACATTACAAAGGTTTGCTCCGTTTATGAACTTTTCTGATATGAAGATTGAGAGTACCCTTGCGACCATAAAATTTGTGACAAATCTCACATTCAAAGGGTTTGCTCTTGTTATGAACTGTATTCATGTGAGATTTGAGATGTGCTGTTTGTCCAAATGATCTGTGACAAATATCACACTCAAAGGGTTTGCTATGATTATGTACTACATTTATGTGTTTATTGAGGGTGCCCTTTTTTCCAAATGATTTCTGACAAATATCACATTTGAAGGGTTCCCTACGATTATGTATTGTATTTATGTGAATTTTAAGGTAACTTTTTAGTCCAAATGATTTATGACAAATCTGACATTCAAAGGGTTTGATACGTTCATGAACTGCATTTATGTGATTATTGAGGGTGCCCTTTTCTCCAAATGATTTCTGACAAATATCACATTTGAAGGGTTTCCTACGATTATGTATTGTATTTATGTGAACTTTGAGGTGATGTTTTGATCCAAATGGTTTGTAACAAATCTCACATTCAAAGGGTTTGCTTCGATTGTGTACTAAATTTATGTGAAATTGAAGGTGACATTTTTGTCCAAATGATTTGTGACAAATCTCACATTCAAAGGGTTTGCTATGATTATGTATTGTATTTATGTGAACATTAAGGTTACCTTTTAGTCCAAATGATTTATGACAAATCTGACATTCAAAGGGTTTGATAAGATTATGTACTGTATTTATGTGACGTTTGAGGTTGACTTTTTGTCCAAATGATTTGTGACAAGTGTCACACTCAAAAGGTCTTTCACGATCATGAACTGAATTTTTGTGACATTCGAGGTGATGTTTAAGTTTAAAAGATTCATGACAAATGTCACACTTGAAGAGCTTGCTGTGATCATGCACGACGTTTATGTGATTGTGGTCCCGTTTGTAAGCTAATGATTTATGGTCAATTTTATTTTCATATTGTCTCTGATGTGTATTTTTTCTAATTATTTTAACCTCCTTATATTCATTAATTTTTGACCGAGGACTTATTTGAAACTGACCATTATCATAATAATCTAAACCTTCCTTCACGTTTTCTTTCCTCAAAATCTGTAAACTTTTTTCTTCCAAGTAATTAGTCTGAATTTGGTTTTCTAATTGTACAATAGGTGAGCTACTCTGATCCTCAGATTTGCAGATGGTTTTCCATAAAGGTAGCAATGCAGGTTTAACATCTTTGCACTCATAATCTATGTGTATAAACTCATTAATGTAGTTGTCCTGAATTTGGTTTTCCATTTTTACAATTGGTAGGCAACTTTGATTCTCAGTTTTGCAGATGTTTGTCGATAAATACTTGAATTCAGGTTTAAGATCTTTACACTCAAAATCTATAAATATTTTTTCATCTGCCTTTTCTTGTACCACCATAACCTCACTCATATGTCTGGTCTGAAATTAAAATTATGGAATAGTTTTCGATAGTGTAGAATTGGAATATACTTCAAATGATCAAACTCACTGGTGATTTATAAAACGGGAATGTTTCGACATTTTTGACTTCGCAAGATTCCATCAAATAGAAATTGTAATTATCACCTGCATTCTGCCAACCATCATTCGATTTTTCTTTCATTCTGAACAATAATCAAATTTTATAAAGCTATCGCTTGATAAAATATGAAGGCATGCAAAAAAATACTATACCTAAAGGAATTTTCTCTGTTTTCCATCATTCACTATGAGTTTGCACGAAATATGCCAAATATATATTCGAGGTTATGCGCTTCGAGCAACCAATACTTTACCCCGATTTCACAAATTTGTAAACATTGTAATTCAGCTCTTGGTTAGTGACTGTACGCACTACGCGTATATCGGCGAGGTTATGCGGCGATTGTGATGACTTCTTGACGATACTTTCCCTCTCCAATGTCGACTGGCCATATGTAATAATTGCTATGCGATACATAGAGGCACTCGTATGTCATTAAAACTACACCAAAATTGAAATGAAAATCTTCTCATCCAAGCGCACGATATGCTGACACATACGATGTGCGATATACATGAGGCGAAGTATTTGCACAAAGAAGTATATCTTTGAACTCACACGGACACTCACGGGATATTGTAAATGAAGTTTGAATGTTCATTAGAGCGTCAAGTGTTTGTAACATATTTACAGGAGTTGCATCGACAATTTTACAAAATATGTGATTTGCATTACATATGTATTTACGTTTGTGAAGCATTAGAAACGATAAACGATTTAATATTTGATAGTGTAAAAAACGTTCATTCCACGAAAACAAAATTTTTAACTAAATAGTAATTTTGCATTTGTTGATTTTTTGATTTTTACAAATTTGGATGTTTTTTCCCATTTTTTTCGTGAAATTTTAAGGGTTTTAAAGTAAATTTTGATCAAAACCATATAAGAATTAATTTTAAAATTTAGCGGAAAAACTAAATGATTATTAATCTTAACAAAAAATCATTACTCATTCACATTTTCACCATCGATAAGTGAACTCTTTTCATATCCCTTTTTTCTTACTCTACACGATTCTACGCGAAAGACAACACACACAAATCGCATTCTTAAAGAGACGAAAAACCTCGAGAAAAAATAAATAGAATATCGTTGGTTCACATACATATACGGTGCACTGCGTGTCTTATAACTCGCTCTAACAGGAGCACGTTTGTGTAACGCGCGCATCGATCTCGAAAGAAAAATGAGAAAAACGACTCGTCCTTGACCTTTTTGTCATAATACATGCACACACACACACACAGTCACTCATACACAGACACATACACACACATGACAAGTGCATCCTGAAACACGGTTTTATTCAAATGATATTGCCTGCAGGCGAGAAAATAACACAGTCATGTAATTCATCATAATATGCGCGAGAAAGGCGGGCTTTTTATGCAAGCGCGAGCGAGCGTGCTAAATATGAAACTCCGAGAGAAGCGCGAGTGTATATTTTTTGATGCACGAAAGGATAATAATTCGCTTCTAAAGTTGTCGTGGTGAAAAATGATTTTTCAAGTGTCATAATTTTCTTTCAAAATCCTTTCAATCTTTGATAAAAATACAGTAATTATTTAATATTTTTTTTTATGAATTAATTAACAAAAATTTGTATCACCAGCTGAAATAAACCAATGGAATAGCCAGATATAAATGAGAGTAGAAGTACGTCAAGCATTATTGGACATGCCTCTAGCCTCTCGTTTTAAGGTGGAGCACTCGCTCGATTTACTAGGAGAGCAAGAGTCCGTGCGTAAACGTCTTTTTTCCTCGCCGCACGTCGCGCGTTGACGTGTTCGCCGATACGAGCGAGCCGCGTCGCAACGTAAGTTGCACGATTTTTGCCTCGCAAATGCGACAGGCATTCATGAGGCTCGAAGAGGTCGAGCATCGCATGTATGAATGCATCATAATAGGCACACGCGTGTGTGCGAGCGAGCGAGAGCTATGATGCATGCACAAAGAGCGAAGACGGACGTATATAATCGCGGATTCTCTCTCGCGTCCAAGCAATGTGCAGCGGTATCGCGCGCGCGCATACACACAATGTGCAGTTGCGGGTGCGCGTGCACTCGAGGCGTAAGTGCGACGCGGCTCGGAAATTCGCAACTAAGTAACGAGAGAGCAGAGAGCGCGAAGAGCTGTACGATATGAGGTCGACCGTTTCGTATATAGGAGCGGCGGCGACGACGAAGACGATGATGTTTCGCAATAGCGCGCGAGCGTATGAGAGGCTCGTACTCCGACTGAGATATTATTGCGCAATCGGTCGGATATTCATTGGAGATTTATACGATTGTTGTACTGACGTTTTTCTTTTACAATGTATCGATCACATTGAGTATTAATAATGACAACTTTTTTTATAAAAGTTTAAGTAATGAAAATTTAATAATAAAAGTTGATAATAAAAAAAAAGTTTCTAACGAATGGAATCTATAGTTGGATTCTTGTAGGTAGTTATGGAGTCTTCTATCATCCGCCCCTGTGGCCTAATGGATAAGGCATCGGTCTCCTAAACCGGGGATTGTGGGTTCGAGTCCCACCAGGGGTACACCTTCTTTTTTGTCTTTTTATGGTTGCAAAGTTGCTTCATAGATAAACTTTAATCACTCAATAATTTATTAATTAAAGAGTATATTTATTACTTAAATAAACAAATGAATGTTCCTGTAAATCGTTCATATTTTCTATTCAATCATCTTTCTTTCTGCTAGAGTAAGCTCAATGCGAAGATGTAAGCTATATATTGTGAAACAGAGGTCATAGAATGATATAATGATATCATAGAATGATATAATGATGTCATATAATGATATTTTGCTTCTTTAGCAGGGTTGAAGTATTTATTGAAATAATAATGTTTGTTAAGCTTGCATTTAAGGCCAAATACGTGTTAGGATCCGTAGATTATTTTCAAAATTATATTGACAAAAACGTTAAGATTCGTAAATCAATTTGAAAGTTATAGCCGAAGCATCAAAATTATCCTTTGTTTTTATTTTACCGAATTTTTAGCATTATCCATTTTCACAGACCACTCTAGAAGGTAATATGTGCCATTTACTATTAATTTTCAAGAAATTTCAAAATTTATTTTTAAGATCATATTAATTTCAAAAAACCCTTATTTCAAAAAAAGGCGGTATTAATTTTGTGAAAAGCAGCTTTAAATCTATTAAACTTTTCTATTTTGATTGTGTGTTTACGATTTGATTACTACTCGCCACCTAGTGTTTGACGCCATAACAAAGCAGTAACGACTTACATCGTACCTATATGGGTACCATATAATAGTTCTAAATTATATGTTGAATTTTATGAATATTTTAAGATTCATAAAAAATATGCAACCACTGGGTGATTGGCACATTCGACATTGGTGTATTTTACGCAGACACCGCAAATGTGAGATATAGGTTATAAAACAATAGATCATCCAAAAAGTGAAGTGATTTAATACCATTAAATAAAAAGCGCGCGCAAGCGATGTTAAAAAATGCATCAAGCTACCATATATGGTTTATAATTAATAAATATTATGTCGAGAGGCATCGCGGGCACGCCTGGCCTTTGAACTATGAACTAAGTGACACCAGTTGCTAGCATATTAAAGATCCAACAAAGTCAAGCCACCAAAAGACTTTTCCCAACAGATCTTGGCTCTCTCTCTCTGCTGTGTTGGCTAATACTTGAGCTTGTCTCTTGAAGCGTGTGCGCTTGGCAACATTCTCTCTCTCTCTCTCTTTCTCTCCCTCTGCACCGACTTGGCGGGAGCCAAAAGCCGCAAAACTCGCGGGTAAGTCCGCCCGCGCGCGCAAGCGATTTTGACAAGTCTCGAAGCTCTCTCCACGAGAGAGGGTAGAGAAGGAAACAATGCCACATGCCTCGTACACGTTGCAAGAGAGAGAGAGAAAGACCATAGTATGGAAGGAGCTCGAGAAACTTACCGCAAGCTTGTGCTTGATGCGGGGTGTCCGAGACTTGCCGGGAGGCAGGAGCACGACGACGTCTTGGTCCTTGATGCGGCCGTCGGCACCGCCACCGCCGCCGCCGACATTCCTGCCGTACAAGACCCCCGACGGCGAGGACAAAGACGACGAGGAGGAGCAGGTAGTCGCGACCACGGTGCCCCCGGAGCCCGCACGAGCGCCCGCCTCGACGCCACCGCCGCTGCTCGCGGTGTACTGGTGCGAGGAGCTGTACGCCGAGACGTTCGTCACGCTGTTGCTGCCGCCGTACGAGACGTTGTGTGTGTTGTTTACCTGTCGAGAAACACACAAACACACGATATAATACTTTTTTTGTTACAAATTGTATTGATGCGGCGTACATGCATGTATTATATTATGTTTGTCGAGCTTTGCATGTTGTGCGTCTATGAAGTATAGATCTTTCTTGACGAGCTTCTGTCAATCGATTATGTATGAATGCAGTACTAGTTCGATACGTTGGAGATTGCTATGGAAGCGCTACGCGCTGTAAGTTGCTTAAATATTTATATCGATTCAAACTCTTTACTCGCGTAATGTAAAGGGTTAATGAAAATTTATAATAGTCGTCAACGAATAGACACAAATATACTGAATAAAATATTTGAATCAGAATCTCGAGAAACAATCAAAACACGATTCATTTGTCATGATGTTTTGTTGAATCAGATCCAATCATTCGACGTTTATAGCCCAGAAAAATGAAGACTTCCATCACGCCGAGACTCGACACGACAAGTGTCAAAGTAATAACAAATGATAGCTCTGAGCCCGCGAGGGTATCAAAAATTCATCTGCAGTCTGGCACGATGTGTGTGATGAATCGTTTGTTTGCTCACCAAAAACAACATAAAAGGTCAAAAAATTCATTCTAATTCATTCAAAGAGAGGGAAAGAGCTCGGAATAACTTTCGCTCGCACAAAGATTGTCGCGTGCGAAGCAAAAATGTTTCTATAAATGTCCTCCTCGCGTTAATGTGTCACGCGCGGACGTACGAAGCCGGCGCGTAAACAAGCGCGTAAGCGTATATTTTTAGCGCTTATACGATAATACGCAAAAGAATTGTCTACTCGTAGAAAGAAAGTGATAAGCAGTTTTGCCGAGACACCTTTCAGATGTGTTGATTGGAAGTTGCTATTGTATTAAATTTATGACATTTTATCGTAATTACAAAAACTCTAAGTCAATAACAATCGGATTACAATAAACGAAAATTAATAATTTCATGTCAACCTGCACGAGGATGTGGCAAGCTTGATTGGCTATTTGAAAGAGGCCAGCTTGTAAATCACGTCCAGCACCATTATCTGAGGCGCAGTTGCCATCTTGATCGTCTCTTTTGCTCCATCCGAAGAAAGACATTTTGCCTCGAAGGCAAAAATGTTTACAATTAAGTAATCCGTTTTTGACTTATGTTATTGAAACAAAACGTCACTTTCAATCTTCTGCATAATGCCACTCGATGAAACACACAGCCACAGTTCTAATGCAGAATCATGACTCACATTCGCAGTTTTTTGACCTGGAACGATACAAAAAATAAAATAACATATCGATTTAACATTCTAATGATATTGCTCTGTATAATGAAAAAAAACTTTCAATTTTATTCAATTCGAAAGACTGAAACAACGTAACATTTCATTGAATTCAATCCATTAAAACATTTCTTCTAAATCAATTTACAAAAATGTAGATGATCAATAAGCAATGCATATATTATGCATCGCGAGATAATAATTATCAGCGTCGATTCCACTAAATGCAACCCTATTTGGTATAAATTAAAAATGATAATGGAAGCCCGATCAATTGGTCATTACATATGTTCGAATCGACTGCGCTCGAATTAATAACGAATGAATCGAGTTACTCAAATTGTGCACGCAGGTCAATAAATGGGTATATAGATGCGCCCGGGCATCTCTTTTTCGATGCTCCACTTGTCAACGTTAATATATTTTGAAATATTTATCAATTATTCAGGTAGAAAATTCGAATTTATTAATGAACGCGAAATTAATGCTATATAAAGTCGATCCGACCTGCTCCGAAACGATTAGCGTTAAATAAGTTCCACTTTTCGCGGAATTCGTCATCTCTGTCGCTCGCATATAGCCGCGCACGACATACACTCGTACATATACTTATCGTTTGTTTGAATTATTTCCGATTCTATAGTCATTTAAAAGGCTGCGTGAGGCGATGTAGATATGCGCGTTGATCGGTCTCACATTAATATTACGCTATAATACGTCGATTCTCATAAACCCTCGGCGGCCGACAGCCTTACCCAGATGTGTATACTGCGCGTATATTATAGACACGGACACGCTAAGCGCATGCCTAGTCTGCTTTGCAATGTGGAACGATATTTATAATGATCATCGCGCGACGCCAATTAATGCTCGCGCGCGGCCTAAACTCTATAAACACTCGCTCGTTCAAGTACACGCGAGTATGCGATGTGCTAACTGGACGTTTCACCTACCTTCTAACGTTCAGCTTTTTTTCACTGGCCGAATCATCGTTGGAAAATAAAAAAAAATGAAGTAATAACGTCAAGAGAGAGACTCGATTATTGCCAATTCCAAGGAATCACTTGTAAACGCCATGTTCTACTTGTCTTTCTCTCTCGCGCGATCTGAATAAATATTACGCGAGAGCGAGTATAGAGCAGAGTTCGGTTCAACGAGTTCACAAACTCTATACATAAGGCACTCGTGAATTATAAGTACAAAACTTATATCTGTCGCGCACTCGAGTCACTCGAATTATTAGCCTTCCTCACGTGCTGCTTGACTTATGAATGACGTATTATGAAAAGTTAATATTTTTACAAAGGCGTTAAAACACGAGTCGTTCTGCGTACGTTAAATAGAAGCACTGCCTAAAATCACGATTGCCATCAAGCGCCATCGCCGCGAATCGTGTTATCGTTCAATTCCAACTGGGAGCGCGTATCAAGTTTTTGAACGGCACATTTTAAACATTATCTCGGAGACGATTGTCGCGCACACGACTCGTCGCGGTGTGCTTTTTCACTCACGTGTGTGACCGCGAAAACTTCTGCGGCGCGATCGATTCGCATAAAGTGAGTGCCGCCACCGACGAAGAGGAGGAGCGTTGCACAACAAATTCACAAAACAAATTGCATATTGTATCAAACATCGAGTCACAAACACTAAACACGTTATACACACGAGGGTTGTTGTTGTTATTACACACGGCAGCGATCCGATGTATCGTCGTTGTCCGCGCGGCTGGACTCCCGGCTGTGCTACTATTACAAGGGAGTTTAAGCGCCGCGAAGAAAAACCGCTTCTCTCTCTCTCTCTTTCACTTACTCCAATACACGGAGGCTTTCGCGCCGCGCAAGCTGCGGTTACAAGCTCGCCTATCGTTGTTGTTGTACGTGTGTGTGTGTGTGTGAACTATATACATGCTCACCCTGTACACCGGCAGACCTGCGCCGAGACGTCAACCTCGATACCAAGGCCACGTGCTGTTGCGAGCGGCTCAAGCTCTCTCTCTCTATCTACACCACCACCGCCACGCGTGTGTGTGTGTGTGTGTGTTTATGTGTGTGTTTATGTGTGTGTTACGTATGTGCCGCAGTATATAGGTACATTTTTTATTACATGCGCTATATAAGCAAAACGAGCTTGGGTTATAAACATGCAGGCTACTGAAAACCATGTTTTCGCGCGGGGTGGTGTTATATATAGACCGCTGCACACTATCCGCTGCACTACGAGAGACTAGCGAGTGGTATCATCGCGAGCGAGTAAGGTTTATTGTGTACGCCGTGTAAGGTGAGATAACGCGACGATTGACCCCCAACCCTACGAGTATGTTTATGTGTGTATAATTTCGTGTACAAGTGACACACAAAAATTATCGTACGCTCTGCTGCACGAGGAAGTATCATCGTGTAATAATAAAATACTCGCTCGAGCTTGCAGCGATATAAGTATAAGCGGTCCTCGTATATAATAATCACGGGGAAGGGGGGGGATAAACTTTTTGCTAATATTATACATGTATGCAGCGCGGCGCCGATCGACGAACTTTTTTTAATAATGGAATCGCGCGCGTAGAGAAGGCGTGTACACCTCTGCACGCGGCGTCCAAACGTTTTACATTTATATATGCACACACGTACTCTAGTTACCTACTTTTTGACGGCGCGATATCGACTCGAGATTGAGCTGTAAATTTATTATAACTGCCCGTTTATAATATTATTCCGCGTGAATAAACTATATTGAGCGCTTTCTAGAGACCGATGAAGTGCGAGACTTGCTTGATTAATCGCGGTAATTTTTTTTATTTTTCATTTCGAGACCCCCTGGAATAATGACGATAGTTTCGTCATACAATCATTACATTTATATAATTGCACCGTGCACTTTGACTTATACAATTACTTTTACATTACCACTTGTAGATTTAGCCGAAAAAGGTACTCGCCATCTAGTGGTAGATACTAAAATTAAAAATTGAATTTTCTAAAAATCGAAAAAAATGTATTTAACACTCATACCAATACGACTGACTGACTTATACAATTATTTTTACTTTGCCATTTACAGATTTACGAATCAAGGTACTCGCCATCTATTGGTGACAACAAAAAGTCATATTATCGTATTTAAAGAAGTTGAATATTTTACTTAGAATTTTTGTAATTTCACAATACAATTGCCTAGAACATACCAATTAATTATAATGTATTTTAAATCATTTTAATTTTTCCAATTTTTGGTTGTTAGGCCATTATTAATGTTAAGTATTTCTTCCAGGAGCTATCGAGATTATAAACACGTATAAAAATTAACATTTTCAAATGAGCATGAACAGAATGTGCGAACGCGAGCGTGTTTGAAAATGTTCAACTCCAGCTGCGCTAGCTTAAACATCCTTCTGGAAATCAATAACGCATTATTCATAACGGCGGAAAGCTCTATTTTTGCTTTCTCTCTCTCTCTCTATCTCTCTCTCTCGCATAATAGAGCGGACACCGCCTTGAGGTCACCATCATCGATTTCACACACGAACAGTGTGCGCAAAAGACATTTTTTACAAATTTTTTATAGTTCATTGATAAAGCTAATTTCATGGTAGAACTTTCAATTTTGACTTGTGTTTATTGCGTGAATAATGTTCGCTAATGTTCGTGGAATTATGATTTCCACGTTACCACAGTTCTCGGTGTTTTATGAAGTATTTGAATTTACAAAATTACGCATCCTTCGTTTTTTTTTAAATTATCACCCATCGACCCATCACACACGTCACCTCGATTCTTATCTCCACGAAAACCATTAAATGCTCGTCATTCGCTACACGTATATAATATACGCACGAATGACACTTCGTCGTAAGCAGTTTTGAGCAATTCAACGCGTCGGGAATAATCATGCGTCAGAAAAAAATTGGAAGATTACTCTCGCATAGTCCCAGGAGGCAAAGAAGAAGAAAAATATGTCGATCGATTCTCGATCGCGCGGCAATGATACACATCTTACGATTATATTTTAAACAGCATGCGCGCAATGATATTTTTGCATACATTTATGAATAAACGAGTCGCATCTTTTACACAAGCGTATATATAAGCAAGAAGGATGAGAAAAAAGCCGCACAAAGAGTCGCACGCGCGAAAGTATATATATGCAGCTTTGCACACATACACAATCATACAGGCAGACACATTTGCAGCGGTATTCAACGTGGTAGTTCTTACCACCGCGAGACACCCAGGCTCATTAACTCGCTGCGTATACATTTACACATACACATTCATACGCATATATATACCTGCATTGCACACCTATATTCGTATAGGTAGCTGCAGAGATCCTTTGTCGGGATTTTCTGTCTCTCATTGTCACGGGCGCGCGCCACTGTTCTTCGTTCGCATCGAGCGGGTGTGTGTGCGAGCGCGCGGAACGATCGAGGCTTTTTTTAAAATATGCAAGCTATGCAAATGACGCGATGAGCGTATCGGGCCTTTGGGTATATATTCCTTTTTCTTTTAGCTTGTTTTCGAGCTGCATCAGCTAGACTTCAACGTATTATATACGCCCTTGCTTTTATATTTTCGCGGCTCGCACTATGGATATAAGTATACGAGATGAAACTTTTCACAACGTTCATTCTTTGCTGATTTTTGGGACATGCTTTTATTTTTTGTTTATTTATTTATCGAATATTGTATAGGCGTATAAGGGATGAGTGGCTGTAAAGGTTCTCTCAAAAACACGCAATCCCTATGCGTGTATATTTTATCCAATATGACCGATAGAGCTATGGACGACCTGATTGCGATGTTAAAAATGATGAACTTATTCATACAAAAATCATCTTAAACAAATATCTGTTGAAATAATAATCTCTTTTAATAAATAATATCTGCTGTAATCAGCCATGAATAAATTAAATATGAAAAAATGCAATTATTTCAATCTCTTCGTTATAACATATATACTTGATTTTAGACTTCAATGTTAAACATGCACAAATCCCTTATCGATGTATGAATATAAGATTTTAAGAGCCTGCTCAAGATTTCTGTCCATATATTAAATTTATTGTAGATAAAAATGACTCAACCATGTCAACCATTTATCAAGTCGAAAGTGAAATAAATTTTAAAAGGGTCTAGCGATAACATAGAATTCACAGATATTCAGAATCTTGGTTTCATAACTTTTTGGAAAGATTAAAAAAAACAAATCATAGAATAAAGTAACGCAAATTTCGATATAAAAATCACGATTACTCTTACAAGTTATTCAGTTGAGGCTAGTACAAAGAAGCTTGCAGACTTCAAAAAGTGAATAAAATGACGATTAGACCAGTTTTATTTGCGTTTCTTCTTGGTGTTTTGTGTATTTATGCTAAAGCAGTTAGCGAAGAAGAATCAGATACGGCAAATAATAAAATTGACCAAAACAGTAAATTTTCATTTCAAAAATCGTCGAATTACAACTGATGATAAAATAAACTTTCCACACAATTCTAGCTGAATCAAGTGAACCCGAAGAGCAGCCCGATCCATTGGAAAAGTTAAGTCGACTAGAACCTTTTTTAGAAACAAGTGAATTTAACTACAGTCTATATCTTCAAGAACCCGAGGATGAACGAGTTTTGATTGGAACAAATACGCCCCTGTATATAGCAAAATACGATGAGGAAACTGAGAAAATTAAGTACCGAGCGTATCATTACGTGAGTTGATAAGTCTACTAACAATTTTCAAGTGTTTCATGATAATTAACTGAAAGATATACTACATTTTTTTATTTTAGCCCGAACCACAGACAAAGAATTCTTGTAAAAAGGAACAACATCAAAAATGTAAGTTTTCGTTGTTTTAAACAGGCATTAAAACGATGCGTTCAAATTTTTAATAAACTTTTAATGTGCTCAGTATTACCTAAAGAACATGTTGAATCAGAAAAAACATATCACGAACACGAAGATACTGTTTATCCAGAAATATTAGTTGCTGTAGATTACTCGCTTTATAAGTAAGTGTCCAAAAATGTAATAATTTTATCTATTCAGTAACTCATTTCTATATTATCTTGAATAGAAAATACGGTGGAAATGTGTTTAAAATTGCGCAAGTCGTAGCAGCGTACTGGAATAGTGTCGATCTCCTATACAGAACCATAAAGAATCCGAAAATAAGATTAAACATTGCAGGTCTTATCATTCCAGAGGTATATTCAAACGGCCTGAAATTTAAAATCGAGTTTTCACGGGATAGATTCATTAAGAACTTTTTTTATTTTTCCATGAAACAGAGTCCAGAAGCAATTCCTCATGTTGAAAAAAATTATAACCATGACCTAGGCAGTTTTGATGCTATTAAAGTACTAGACGATATGACTTCTCATTTCGAGGATTATGGTAAACATTTGGACGGAATTCCTGAACATTCTTTTGATACTGTTATCCTCATGACTAAGTAAGATTTTTTTTCGAAATTACTTCCCTTTTAATTACATCTGTAAACGATAATAAAATTTTGTTTTAGTCGATTAAATATCAACTACTGGGCGGGTAAGAAGCTTGTAGCCATATCTATTGCCATCATATATAACTCATTCGTAATTTTAATATGTATTACTTATTTTTTTGTTAAAGGATTGGCGCAACCAAATGAAAGATTTGGAAAAGACACAATTGCATTTGTAACTGGCAACTTTGAACAGAGTTTCTCTACTGTCACTACTGGTGCACACGAGCAGGGACATTTGTAATTAATATATCATATACATTTATTACTCATCGCAGAAAAAATTTTTAAAGTTTTTCACCAAAATATCTTTGTAATTTATAGATTGAAGGCGAAACACGATTGGATAAGCGGTTGTCCCGGATCTCATCATATTATGAGTTATAGTCGTGCAAGAAAAGCTGCGTTCGCTTGGTCTCAATGTTCACTCCGTGATATTACACAATTTCTTAAGTACAGTATAAAAAATCTTTCATTAGCTAATTAAATAGTAATGATTTTTAATATTTATAATCATCAATAATGTTACTAGCCAACCAGAAAATAAAAATTTACGGAATCGTCCAAACATTGGCAAGCCACATCCACGAGTTCTTCAAGGTAGTTTCGCTACTCGGGACCAGCAATGCCAATCGATTGGCAGCAAATTGTCGGATTATTTTGCAAGCGTTTCTAGTAATTTTGCACACGTTGTAAGTTTTTTTAATAATTAAGTATTATATAACCAATACTAATCAACAAATTTACTATTTTTCAAGATAGCCCCAAGATAAAGTAGAAGATTGTTCAGTTCAATATTGTGCCAGAAGAAATGCCGAAACAGATTATGAAGCAGAAGAAATTAAGACCGTTTTGCCACCATTAGACGGTACAAGTTGCGGTTGTGGCAAGGTATATATCTTCAAAATATCTTTACGATCATGAGGGTCAAATTGAAATAATCGATTTATTTTTTAGATATGCTTCCACGGCGAGTGTGTCGGAGACCAAGAATGAGAAAATTATTGTACGGATGCGATAAAACTACGAATGTAAGAGCCAATTAGTTTTTATAAAATTTTATAAAAACCCGCTAACTTTTAGTTTAGGTATCGAGGACGCGATATTTGTACGAAAACCATGAGATTTTAAATGGTTTCCGTTTGGAAAATCGAAAAATAAAAAAAATTTTTTTTTCAAAATCACGTTTTTTTTTTAATAAAATCAACCATAACTTTTGACCTGATCATTTTTTCGAAAATCTGAGCTCAGATTCTTAAAGGGCATTAAATTTTACATAAGAACAGGCTACTCGTATATTTTTTTGACCCCATTTTCATCAAAAATACAGCGACCGAAATGAGTGTCAAAAAAACGTCCTCTTGGGACTTAATGGGTTAATCTTTGTACTGTGTTTCATTCATGTAGGGTACTTGGGCAAGCGATAGACTACTTCCGACCAAAAAGTGACTACTTTTGGATATGCAATCATTTTATTTTTGCATTTTGTTCTCCAAAGAATTGAATAATGTTCATACAAATGCATTAATAATCTTTTTTTCATAACCTATTTTTCACAATGGTCATTCACTAGGTGCCAGTCAATTACTGTTACATTTAGGTAGCCTACGAATTAAACTTATAGAAATACGAATGATATAAATAAGCTATGATTTGTAGGTATTTGCCAATGAATTGTCGGTGGCTTTTGAATACTAATTAAAAATGTATTTTTTTTTTTTAATGGCGATATACTTGATTTGTGAATAGATAACTTTAGTACTGATAGTGCCACAGACAGTGGCGGATTAGAAAAAGTGTCACCTCCATGCAAACTTTCATTTGCCACTGGCGAAATTCGCAGAGCTTCAATGTAAGATTTCGGATCAATATAAAAGTACTAAGAAAAGGATAAAACTATAAGAGCTTTTTCTAATTTTGAAGAAACTTGGAAATTGTTTTCTGGGTTAAATTAAATTATTAAACGGGTTTCACTTTGGTTTTTGCGGTAAAAAAATTATTGTTATTATTGATCACGACCTTCATGGACTGTTTGGGGGAGAAGCAAATGCTCTTTACGTCCAATTTTTTTTTCACAATTGTAGCATGCGTAATCTTTCCGACCTTCATGCAATATCTTTTGGTGCCTGATCAAAGTACATTTTTGTCCGAATGTCTTCTCGCGCTTACCACAAACGTAATCTCTGCGACCTTCATAGACTGTTGTTTGGTGCCTCAGCAATTCTGATTTAAATACAAATTTCTTCTTGCAATTTTCACATGCAAAATCTCTTTGACCTTCATGAAATGTCTTTTGGTGTAAGAGCAAAGCCGATTTTCTTATAAATTTCTCGCACTGGTTGCATGCAAAAGGCTTGCGACCTTCATGAACTACCCTTTGGTGCTTTATTAGATTTGAATTTTCTCCAAATTTCTTCTCACGCGTGACGCATGCGTAGTCTTTACGACCATCGTGAACTATTTTTTGGTGGGAAAGCATATTGGATTTATCCACAAATTTTTTTTATCGCATTTGTCGCATGGAAAATCTTTGCGACCGTCATGTACTGTTTTTTTATGTTTTCTTAAATTGCCTTGTTCCCCAAATTTCTTCTCGCACTTGTCGCATGGGTAGTCTTTGCGACCTTCGTGTACTGCCCTCTGATGCATAAGAAAATTGGGTTTGAGTCCAAATTTCTTTTCGCATTTATCGCATGCGTAATTTTCCGACCTCCGTGAACTTTTTTTTGGTGATTCAATAAATTTGATTTACCACTAAATTTCTTTTCACACTTGTCACATGCAAAATCTTTACGACCTTCATGGAATGTTTTTTGCTGCAAGAGCAAGCTATGTTTTTGAGTAAATTTCTTCTCGCACTTGTCACATGAAATATCTTTACGATCTTCATGTACCCTTTTATGGTGTTTTATTAAATTAGTTTGAACCCCAAATTTCTTCTCACATTTCTCACATGAGAAATCATAGTCTTTGAAGGCGTGTACTGTCTTTAGGTGAATGAGTAAGCTATTTTTATTTGCCAATCTTTTGGCGCACTTTTCACATAAGTAATCTTTGAAGACTGGAATATTCTTTTGTGCTTTAGTAAAGTTGATTTATTTTTAAATTTCCTCTCGCACTTGTTGCACGTGAAATCATCGTGATTCTTGTGTACTAATTTTTCTTGCGTAGACAAACTAGATTTTCTTACAAATTTCTTTTCGCACTTGTCGCATTTGTAATATTTCTGATCAATGTAAATAGTGTCTCGATGTGCTATCATGCTTGATTCTAGTGTAAATGCCTCCTGACAAATATCACAAATGTCATGTTCACTTGATATATTTTCCGTGACATCTTCCTCGGATTTTTTCTCACTTATCTCCATTTTGGTCTCTAAATTCAACGATGGATTCTTCTATTTACAAGGAGACCACCCCAGCTCCGGGTCATGGATTTTCTCCAAAATTTTTTTGGGGTCTCCTGGTACCCAATGTTGAAACCCCCTGTGCTTAGTTTGATCTCATGGGCCTTAGGGTCCATTTTTTAGAGGATTTTCCTTATTATAAAAAAATCGTTGTTATTTTCTATATCGATATAGAAGTACTTAAACAAAAAAATGCCACGATCAAAAGTTTTTTAATTTTTCAAAGAATCTGCTTGAATTTTTCCAGAATTTTTGGGACCTTCTATCACTTAATTCAAGAGGCCCAAATTTGACGCTTTTTTTATGGATTTTAGGACTTCTTAAAGAGAGTGATAGATGGTCCCGAAAATTCTGAAAAAATTCAAGCAGATTCTTTAAAAAATTTTAAAACTTTTGATCGTTGCATTTTTTCGTTTTAAGTACTTCTATATCGACATAGAAAATAACAACGATTTTTTTATAATGTGGAAAATCCTCTAAAAAATGGGCCCTAAGGCCCATGAGATCAAACTAAGCACAGGGAGTTTCAG
>CACVKI010146277.1:35377-65220 GCA_902732785.1 Trichogramma evanescens
GAAAATCCTCTAAAAAATGGGCCCTAAGGCCCATGAGATCAAACTAAGCACAGGGAGTTTCAGTATTAGGTACCAGGAGACCCCAAAAAAATTTTTGGGTACAGTATAAACAATCTTATATTAGCTAAGTAAAAACTAATGATTTTTAATATTTATCATCATCAATAATATAATTAGCCAACCAGAAAATAATAATTTGCGAAATCGTCCAAACATTGGCAAGCCACATCGGCGAGTTCTTCAAGGTAGTTTCTCTACTCGGGACCAGCAATGTCAAATGCTAGGCGCCAATTTGAATAATTATTTCAAGTTGGACCCAACTTACTTTTTGCACGTGGTAAGTTTTTTTAATAATTAAGTATAATATAACTAATATTTATCAAAAAATTTACTATTTTTCACGATAGCCCCAAGATAAAGTAGAAGATTGTTCAGTTCAATATTGTGCCAAAAGAAATGCCGAAACAGATTACGAAGCAGAAGAAATTAAGACCGATTGGCCACCATTAGACGGTACAAGTTGCGGTTGTGGCAAGGTATATATCTTCAAAATATCTTTACGATCATGAGGGTCAAATTGAAATAATCGATTTATTTTTCAGATATGCTTTCACGGGGAGTGTGTCAAAGACCAAGAATGAGAAAATTATTGTACAAGCTGTTCCATTTAAGTATCGGATGCAATAAAACTACGAATGTAAGGACCAATTAGTTTTTATACTTCAATCGTAGAAATGGTCAAATTAAAAATTGCCCCATTTGCGGAGATTTTCAGATGAGAAGAAACTTTGATAGACTCAATGCGTATATTAAAAATCAATCAAGTTTTACATTCGATTATACGTTGAATTAAAACTTATTTCAATAAAATTGAGTCTTTGTAAATTTTTTACAGCTAGTAAAATGTTCTAAAGTAAATCACGTAATTTTCATTATTTACTCATGAATTCGTATTCAAAATATAATAATAAACAAAAAGTGACTTCTTTTGGATATGCAATCATTTTATTTTTTGCAACTTGTATGATGATCGGAAATGTGAATCAAGGAGCGCGGTTCTATTAAGAATTGCATAACGTTCATACAAATGCATTCATAATTTTTTATCATAACCTATCTTTCATAATAGTCATTCACTGGATACCAGTCAGTTACTGGTACATCTAGGTGGCCTACGAATTAAACTTAAAGAAATAAAAATGTATAAACAAGTTATTATTTGTAGGTACTTGCCAATGAATTGTCAGTAGTTTTCAAGTATTAATTAAAAATGTTTTTTTTTAGTGATGATACACTTAATTTGTGAATAGATAACTTTAGTCTTGATAGTGCCACAGGCAGTGGCGAATTAGATAAAGTGTCACCCCCATGCAAACTTTCATTTGCCGCTGGCGAAATTTGCAGAGCGTCAATGTAAGATTTTGGACTAATAAAAGTACTCAGAAAAAGATAAAACCATAAAAGCTTTTTCCAATTTTGAAGAAATGAGGAAATTATTTTCTGGTTTAAATTAAATTATTGAACGGGTTTCACTTTAGTCTTTTTGGTAAAAATTATTGTTATTATTGATCACGCCTTTCTTAGCTAGCTTAATTAAAAATAATTAGTCCATCAGCAAATTCATCACAATCGTTTACTAGTGCATGTTTGATAAATTCAGCATATCGAGAGGTTAATCCAGTATCACACTAAAAGCTTGCTCCTGTGACAACTCCAAACAAGACGTGAGAAAAATTTTCGGATGATCTAATAGTTGCATCAATAGTTGCAGGAACCAAGTAGCCTAAAAATGTATGAAAAATAATAATTAGCAGCTCACAAAATTTAGTTTCATTTAACAATAGGGTTCCAGCATGACCGTGAACGAAGGTGTAATGACAGTTGAACGCCCGAGGTTGGGGTAATACACCATTGTTCCAGCACAATTTTTATTGATATTTTAGAAAAATATACGTATAAATATCTATTCATATTCTATACATATTTACAATTGTAAATCATCAATTTTTCTTGCATTCGTCGCGAGCGAAATCTTTGCGACCTTCATGTATTGAATTTTGGTGCTTGTTTAAATCTACGGTCTGTCAAATATAAATATCAAATCTCTTTTATCCCTCCACATCTTCTCGCAATTGTCTCATGCAAAATCGTTGTGACCTTCATGGACTGTTTGGTGGCGGAGCAAATGCGCTTTTAGTCCAAATTTCTTTTCGCAATTGTCACATGCGTAATCTTTCCGACCTTCATGTATTATCTTTTGGTGCCTGATCAAAGTACATCGTTCTCCGAATGTTTTCTCGCACTTATCACAAGCGTAATCTCTGCGACTTTCATGGACTGTCCTTTGGTGCTTCAGCAAATCTAATTTAAGTCCAAATTTCTTCTTGCAATTATCACATGCAAAATCTCTTTGACCTTCATGAAATGACTTATGGTGTAAGAGCAAAGCCGATTTTCTTCCAAATTTCTTCTCACAATTGTCACATGCAAAATTTCTCCGACCTTCATGTAATATCTTTTGATGTAACAGCAAAGTCGATTTTCGTCCAAATTTCCTCTCGCACTGGTTGCATGCAAAAAGCTAGCGACCTTCATGGACTACCTGTTGGTGCTTAGTTAGATTTGATTTTTCTCCAAATTTCTTTTCACACGTGTCGCATGCGAAATCTCTTCGACCTTCATGAAATATATTTTGGTGGGAGATCAAATTGAATTTATCTCCAAATTTTTTATCGCATTTGTCACATGGAAAATCTTTGCGACCGTCATATACTGTTTTTTTATGTTTTTTTAAACTGCCTCGTTCCCCAAATTTCTTCTCGCACTTGTCGCATAGGTACACGGAGCGAACAGAAGCGTAATTTTTACCCTCCTGGTGGGTAAAGAACGTCCAAGCGTGTCCACTGACAGTCACGCTATTGTTTAAGCATACGGCTGTAGTAGCGTGACGGTAAATAGACGTGCATTTCCCGCAGGAGGGTAAAAATTACTCTTCTGTTCGCTCCGTGTAGTCTTTGCGGCGCTCGTGTACTGCCCTTTGATGCATAAGCAAATTGGGTTGGTGTCCAAATTTTTTTTCGCATTTATCACATGCGAAATTTCTGCAACCTTCATGAAATGTCTTTTGGTGGTAGAGCAGACCTGGTTTTCGTATAAATTTCTTCTCGCACTTATCACATGAAATATCTTTACGACCTTCGTGTACCGTTTTTCGGTGTTTTTTCTTTTGGTGAATAAACAAATCCAATTTTTTTTTAAATTTCTCCCAGCACTTATCGCATGCAAAATCTTTGCAACCCTCATGGACTGTCTTTACGTGTATGAGCAAACTCTGTTTTTTTCCAAATCTTTTCGCACACATTTCACATAAGTTATTTTTGAAAGCGTCGTGGAATATTTTATTGTGTTTAAGTAAAGTGGATTTATTTTCAAATTTCTTTTCGCTCTTGTTGCACGTAAAATCTTCGCGATTCTTGTGTACTAATTTTTGGTGCGTAAATAAACTTAACTTTTTCACAAATTTCTTTTCGCACTTGTCGCATGCAAAATCTTTGCGGTTTTTGTGTTCTGATATTTGGTGCCTACTCAAATGACTTCGGAACTCGAATTTCTTTTCGCACTTGTCGCATTTGTAATATTTCTGATCTATGTGAATAGAGTCTCGATGTGCTATCATGCTTGATTCTAGCGTAAATGCCTCCTGACAAATATCACAAATGTATTTTTTGTCGTCTGAAATAACAATGTCATGTTCACTTGATATATTTTCCGTGACATCTTCCTCGGATTTTTTCCTCGGAAGGACAATATTCAAATTAATTTATTTTCACTATAAACATGATCAGTGTGTCGAGGAACTGTCAAAACCGTTTATGATCATTATTTCGTTTACAATTAAGGTAACGGTTTATATGCTTATACATTATCCTTACAATATTTGAAACAATTTTAAATTCTAACTTGGGGAAGATTCCGAAATTTTTTTCTAACTTACGACAGACAACATCGAGTTCACAAAAAAAAACATCTAATAAATATATATGGATCCTTATACACATGTAAAATGAAAAATTGTAATATTCATTTCAAAATTTACCGTCCCTACATCATGGCGTGATTGGCATGCTACATAACCCGCCACTGGCCACAGAAATAAACAATTTGAGATCCATTACTTCAAATAGTCGTGTGCTCATCAATAAATAAAATCGAAACTCCTTTAAAAAAAAAATTTTTCTAAAAAAACCACTATTCGATGTTACGCTCTATACATAATGGTTCTTGGTCTTTGATCAATCCTTTATACTAAAAGGCGAGAAACAGCCAAGTCAGCTGTCGCATCTGTGATATATCTATATGTATCGTAAAGCAATCGATGATTGCGCCGTAAAGTGGAGACGACGCAGGCACAAGCACAGCGGTACTTGCATGAGTAAGTGCGCGCGCGCGCGCCCCTTTCGTGCAAAATCAAAGATGAGGCCTCTTCTCTTCGGGATGCGGGATTGAATGGATTGAATGGACCCCTCCCGGTGGCGTGCCTACAATAGTAAAAGCTACGCGCGGCGCGGCCGTAATTACGTAATGAAACGAGATGTCTGTAAAAGCGCTTAAAGCGGAAAGCCTCGTTTAAATAGGTGAAAACTCGTTTAAGTACTTCGGAAAAAGGAAGAGTCGGCTTCTCGTGCGGCTCGATAAATTGTGCAGCGCGCCGCGGAGAATCGGTATGGAAGGATCATATAATACGTGTCGAATTCGATCGAATGAGGTCAGGTTTAAATTTTTACAATAAAAATCAAAAACGAGAGGTGGTGTATAAAATTACTCGTCACCGTTGAAAAAGCTCGGTATGAAACGCGCCATCGCGAGTACTATCTCTGTAAGGAAGGTCGAAAAAAAAGCTTCAACGCGAAACTTCGCGCGGTTCATATATTTTTTCATCTCCTTCAACGCAAACATCGGGCGCAAAAAAGCGACTGATCGCGAACGATTAGGCGCACGATAGTTTCTCATTTGTCTTCTCGTCGTCGTCGTCGTCGTCGTCGACGCAAAACTATTACTACCTAACTCGTTCGCAAAACTGTATAAAAGCGTATAGGTCTGCACACGAGCCCGCACATACGCGTGCTGCCCTGCATATTGTGTGTATGTCCTATATGTATCCCATACAGCGAAAGTAATAATCGTACTCGCGCTCAAAGTTTGGCGCAAAATTGCGAATAGAGCAGCGCAGCGGCAGCGTCAGGCGGTGGCCTTTTTGTCAGTAACTTCCTGCAGCAGCCTTCGAGTATAAAGTTTCACGATCGTCGATTATAAAACGGCTATGTGTCTGCGATATCAAATGCGCTCGAAATCAGGCTAATGTCGAGCGACGACGTTTTTAGTTTTTTTTTCTCTTCTTTCTTTAGAAGCCGAGAGAACATAAGGCCGCGCACCCGCGCGAGATATATTAGAGGGATGAATGTGAAGTTTATTGAGCCATTAAGCTCTATACGTAGTAGTAGTACTACTACTACTCGTCGGCTCGAGCTCTCGAATGAATCTCCTTTGGAAGATGTGTGTGGGTGTGCGTGTATAAAAGGTGATAAAATAGACTATGTTTTGATTGATTTTTATGAGCCCGAGCAAAGTGTTCAAAAGCCGTCTTTTTTATAGCTATTAGCGAGAGTCACACTGTACGAGACGCCTCGAGTTTTATGCCCGAGGAATCTCTCGTCGGTCTTTTTCACGCGGGGGGAGAATAAAAACTTCATGTATAAGACACCGCGAATATAAGAAGGTAAAAATTCAAACTAACGAGTCAATGAAAAAAATTTAACTATCCCGTTTCAAAGGAATAATTCCAATTAACTCGCACGTTTATTCGTCAACTTTATACGTTCGGCAAAATGGAATAAACAAAAACTAATTATAATTACCATGCATAATTTGATTACGTGGTAGTCATATCTTATATTGCAAAATGATATAACTTACTTGCGTATTTTCATGCGGCACCTAGCGGTTACAATGTTAACTACTGAATCAACTTGTAATTTTTGTCAGTGCGTAATCGACGTATTACACGTCTTACATAAAAAGAAAGTTTGTTTTTTAATAAATCGATGACAGGCGCATTCATCCTGAACCTATTGTTTTATATAGAACGCTCGAGTTCAAGCCGTGCGTGGCTCTCGTCAAAACAAATCTTCGCGTGCTTCCAGCGAGTTACACGCACGCAGTCAAAAAATGGAGCCAAAAGAGAGAGAGAAAGAGAAAAAAATACATAAATACACACTCTTCGGCAGCAAAGCCGCTACGATCTCTCGATATTTGTCTTGGGAACGGCAAATTTGCCCATCGACAACATTTCCCTAACTCCCTCGGTCCTCTCTCTCTCTCTCTCTCTCTCTCTGTCTTATACACTATTATATATACGTCTGGTATATGGGTACCGCGTGCTGCACGCGCGGACGGCGGCGCTCGGCTCGAAGATGCGCGGCACGCCGAGCTCTATACGTAGTCGGCCTTTTTAAATATTAAAATTCCATTTTCAAAAAGAGCACCGAATGTAAGAGGAGGCTCCGAGCCGAGCTAATGGCTCAGTAACAGAAAGTACAAGACGGTGCGCGCGCCCGGAGGCCTTGTCCTATTGCTCCTGCCCCCAAAAACTCTGCAGCAGCAAGCGCAAGCTCGCCCTCGAACTTATATGGAGGGGAAATTGAGCAGGTTTAACGTTAATGTTTCCCTCTTAGATACACACGGGTGAAATTCAGCTTTATTAGATATTCCGATGACTCGCGTGTGGCAATTACTTCGAGTCGAGTGTTCGTGCGCGCTTGTAACAGAGTCGAGAGTCGATGAAACAAAAAATAAACGAAAGAAAAAAGAAGGAACGTGTCTCGCTATGTGCTATTCGTGGTACGGAATTTATGACGCCATAATAGAGGAAATAAGAGAGTTGAGTTATATTATTCTACGCGTGAGCAATTCGCAGGCGCATTCAAAAATTCACGAATTTCATCGACGCGCGATTTAAGCGCGGATCAATCGGCGTATTATTATCCCGTTACATAAGATCGCGCGAGAAACGGGTACAAAGAAAAAAGGAGGAATGAAAACAATCTCGAGTGCTAATGTCTTAAACCTTTATTTTAAAGTATGTTTACAAAATTACTCAGCGTCTCGTTCGAGGCGATCCTCGAAGCAAAGATTAAAAAACTCGCCTATACCCACGCGTAGGTGTATTGACCGCGAAGTTAAAATCACTTTCTCCTCGCGAAGTTGGCCGAATATTTGTTAGATGGCGTTAGCAGCTGCGTGCATCGGTCGAGTCAAGCTATGTACTGCGTGCACTGTGTGCCGGGTAAGAAAATTCGAAACCACGCGAGCAGCCGCAAGTCACTCGCAACTTGCGGTAAAACGAGGAGAGAAAAAAATTGCTCGACTCCGATGTAACCCAGGATAAATATTATACAACAACTTGATCGCCGGTATATAAGATCGAATCGAGTCGATTGTCGAAAAGCACGCCGCCGATCAATGGTTAAGCATCTAGTTTTATAGTTGTAGTAGCAATCGAGTGTCTTAGACACGTATTATTATGTACCATTACAATTGCTGCTGCGATAGCTTATCATTTCCCGTTTGTACCTATATTCTCTCTCTCTGTTTGGTACGGTGCTTGTACCCACCCACTCACACACAACACAACGTGCTTACACACAGAACCCGACTTTCTCTCTCTCTCTCTGTACTTACGCTAGTTACTCCCGCTTGTGCAGCACACGCGTATATAATGCAGTCTCTACCGGCAGCAATATTACTACCTAATACGTGCGCGTGGCGCACGAAACACGTATTCGAGCTTATATTATATTCCTAAAGCTTTTACAGTCGATATTCGAGCTTTAATCCTGATGTTGCTGCTGCTGCTGTGTCGTCGTCGTATAACATTAAGTATCCATCAATTGCCGTGGTTTATTGAATCGTGTCTTTATATATCATCGTGTATGGGGGTACATAAAGCGTTTTGACTCGTATACGTACTATCTCTCTCCCTCTTTCTTTCTTTTTTTTTCGCTTTCCTCAAGTCTGACTCTCGAGGTATATACATTTATACGGTATATGGGCTCTCTTTCTCTTTCTCTCTTGGCCTTCCGACACAGGGCCATATTATTTTAACGCCGAGCTCGGAGCGCAGTTCTCTCTCACTATCTCTGACATGGTCTAAGGGAGAGAGAGAGAGAGAGAGAAAGCGAGGAGAGTTTCATTTGTACGGTAACCTGTTTGCTAATGGTTATGGGGGATTCTTGGCAAATTTTACAGTTGATTAGGTGATGAATACGGTATAAGGAATTGCGTATTCCGCCCGTGCACGCGGCTGAACGAGCGAGCGACTCGAGGAGTCTAGTGCGCAAATTGGAACAGATTTAATTGAAGTTTTTCTCTTTGCGGAGTTAATACTTTATATGGCGCTGTCTTGGGGTAATTTTTTAAAAGTGAAAAATTGCTCGGCGTCCAGTGAAGAAAATCGAGCATTTTTTTACCATAAATTTTTCTCAATTAATGCGTCGAACGCGAATAAAAAAAAATCAATGTACGATCGCGTGGATATAGACATATTTGTAGGGCAATCAAATATGAAGAGAAAAAAATGCATTTCACGTGCCTCGCACGATTAATAGGCACAACATACGCAACTCATACGCGGGCGCGCAATCGCTCGGTAAAAAAAAGAAAAAAAGGCGTACGACGTTCGGATTTGAAAAAGTGAAAAAAATTAAAATTTTGTACCGTAGTAGCGAAGCAATATCCACACACACATGTGCATGGGCGGTCATGCACGCGCGCACGTCGTGGTGGCCATTAAAAACTTGTGTACCACATAGTTATGAAAAGCTCTGCCGCTTCTGTATACACTATGTATACGGTATATGAGGACCATGCGGCAGCCAACACACACGCGTGTATTGCATAAATAATCCTGAATGTTGGTTGAATACTCGAGCCTATATAGCGGTATATAGAGGACGAGAGTACTCGGTGCATTTATGCATGTACATATAACGCAGAGGACACAGTTGCCCCGAGGATTAGGGGGAAGAGAGAGAGAGAGAGAGAGAAAAGTCATGACGGGTGGCCTGCAGCAGAGAGCTGTGGCATAGATAATTCGGTCGAGATATATAAATTCGTGTATAATATTTATATTTTTTTTTTCCTCCTCCTCGTCGAAAGATAGATCGTTACAAGAGCCGCGGGATTACGTTCCCTGTATATATAAATGTTTATTTGCATTCCGTTTGGCGCTTATAATATACATGCATGTACACGCGAGCGCGGGAGTAGTAGTTTTCGCCTTGTATAGGAAAATATTAATTATTACATCTTTTTTATTCCTCTCCTTCTTCTTCTTCTCTTTTTCATTTATTATAATTATTACTCGGAGGCCTCGAGGAGTAAGAGAGAGAGAAAGAGACAGAGAGCGATACACATCTCTCGCTCGATCTGCAGCAGCAGCAGCCTCGGGGGCCCAGGTTAATACCGCGGCATTATTATACATACATACATACATATCGTGACGCGCGCGAGGGTTTTTAAGAAGGGCATATAATGTTTTCCAGAGCTTGTTGTCGTATTATATATACACTGCACTGCGCAGCTTTAATGCAGCACACGCGGGGGCATTTAGCAGGTAAAAATAATAACAAACTATGCGCGACTTTGTATATTTATAATAGATGTGTACGTATGTATGAAAATGGCCGCGTTAGCTGTTGCGTATAATACCGGAATTTTCGTTATAATTGATGGCTTGTTAATTTTTTTTTCTTCTTCGTTCTTTTTTTTTTTTTTTTTTAACGAGAGAACGATTGTGGAAACTCGCGCGCGCTCGTATTTACATGTTTATAAAGCTGCGTTATATACTCGCGGGTACATAACTCGTGTGTGTGCCTCGTGCAACAATTATGACAACATTATTAATACGCCAGAACGAGTACAAGACGTTTTTATTATATGCCCCTCTTGCTCTCTCTCTCTCTCTGAGGAGTGAGATAGAGTAAGAGAGAAAGAGTTAAGAAAAATTATCCACTTAAGGGAAAAAACAACACTGATTTGAATTGCAAAAAAAATTACTCACTTACGCCTGTTGGCTATAATACCGCTGTATATGAGCTCTTTGAGGTGTATCGCGATACGTATCGAAATTACCTTATCAATGTCAATCATTTTGCAAAATTACATCCGCGCGACTGTGTGGCAGAGTGGGTACGACTATACACGGTTGCGCCGAACTCTCTCGCTCCGACGTTCCGTAATATGTAATACGGCTCGTATCGGGCTGCCAATTAATCAAGATAATGTATTATAATGCCCCGCGCCGATGCAGATTCGACTGGTGTATAATATTTTTTCTGCTCTTCTTCTTTTCTTTCTCTCTTATCGATCGGCTCGAGGCAGTACGCGGGCCGGGGCGTCATTTCTCAAAAAGTTGCGTTGCCGAGTACATATATTTATGTATAGACGCATCGAACGTTATACTTTTTCGAATGAAAATTCGTTCGATAATAAACGGCAAAGTGTCGCTCGTCAAGTGTCGCTTTTGTATCTTGCACATTCAAACCTTTGGAATTCCGCGCAACGATTCGAACGCACAATCAGTGTTCTCGGTAGTATAACCACGACAAAGAGACACACAGACCGAGTGCATTATTGCTTGGCTACAATACCTGTGTATAAATGTACAAATTATTAGGGAGGTACATTATATATATCGTCGCCGAAGAAGCAGAGCGGCAGATGTGTACGGCGATTATGTATGAACAGTTCGATAGGATGTTATAAGGCAGTCACGCGTTCCTTTTTTTTTTATATGTACAAGGGTCGATGAGTGCTCCGCGTGGTTGTGTATCGCGTGCGTGTTGCACATTGTAAAAAGGCGCGAGGATACACTACACAAGACGAGAGGCCGAACGCTCACGGATTTCACCGAGTTGCTTCGAATTTATATAAGGGCAGACGGCAGCCACCACTGCCACCACTGCTGTGTATTGTCTGTTTTCACCTGTATGTATTGTGTACGTGTGAGTATAAGTGCCGTGTGACCGTCATGTATCGAGGGTAGAAGAATTGGAAATGGTTAAATTATGTTCGAATTTTCCGTTGCAACGAACGTTCGCGAGCTTCGCACTCGAACACGTTCGATTTAGAACGTGTCGTGAAAGAGTAACGTCTTTATTATAACTAGCCCTTCAAGTAGTTCGATTACTTTTGAAAGTTAACAATGACGAGCTCTTTTGTTTTACATCATAATCGCGTGACAACCAATTAAATTTCTATAACACCATTGTACCTTAGGAAGCCCAAAACCTTACCTCAAACATTGAGAGTTTCCTTGGTATTCCCGAAAAATACGAATGTTGCAGAATCATGGCTCTTGAAATTGTGTGAGACCGCACGTCGTTAGCTGCTACCGTTCGTCGAGTGTTCCAATATTTTCGAAAAGACGATCATCGTTTATAACAACTAATCGTTAGCCGCAAGTATAAACTCAATACAACGTAACGTTCATCGCGAATAACAAAAGGTAAAACAAGAAACGTGCGCTATCTGTCTGCACCCCATAAGCGTCAGGAAAACGGCGGGTCTCGGGACGGTCCGCGCGACCGGCTCTCCTCCACCATCATCACTGCTCACGCACACACAGACACACTTATAACACGCGTAAAATCCATTTCCCCTCAAATCCCTGCATCCGTCTCTGTTCGACGCACGACCGTTGAACGTATTGCGCGGAGCAGCATTCGCATGCGGCGATGCGAGTTTAGCGAACTCCCCTCCCCACTTCTCCTTGCACAGTGTCTGTGTATAGCAACACACACACATATAGCCTCTCGCTCCGTAGCGCGCCGGCAGCAACACTCCGCGTTCTACCTATATATATGTGTGTGTGCGCGCCGGTTTGTACATACACTCCACACAGACGCACACATACACGGGCACCACTGACACATGCAGCGCGCGCGAGCCGCCAGAAGCGGCAGCGGCGGCGAAAGCCGGCGGCTTGGCGGCGAGCAGCGAGACGAGCGACTACTCAGTGTTTCGTGTACCGTTCGCACGGCGAGAGATAGGGTGTGTACGTATACGTATCACGCTTTCGTACACGCAGCAAACGTCAAGATTTGTTTTTTGTATACGGAGTCGTGTCTATTAGGGAGTTTCGAACGCGCGTTGATGCCGGTGCTGATGTTGTTCGAATGTGTCCGTTGCATGTTTATGTTTTATGAGTGCACGACGACTCGCCGGTTAACGCATTTATGCATTTGAATTTCGAACGCTAGAAAAATACGTTTTTTTATTCGGGTGTGTTGTTGTTGGGTTTCTGTAGGCGCTTATACGCGTTTCAATACGCTTTTTCAAACGTTGACGCGAGTTTTGTGTGTGCGTTAATCGCTACTTATTACACGTATAACCAAACAGAACGACATTTGGTTCCATCCATCGTACGTGTATATCTGTACGTATTTCTCGTTGGCGCGAGAGAAAAAGATGCTCGCGTTACGTGCCAAAGGATAATGCACACACATTGATTGAGTAAAGGAGAGGAAGACGAGTAGTGTATATATACACACATATATACACAGCGAAGAAAGAAAGAGAGCGAAATAAAAAAAAGAAGAACGAAGAAGTGGCTCGCTTTGACAGGTGCGTTGCTGCTGCTGGCTGTATACTGTGCCGTTGCCGCTGCTTCTTTTTTACTGCGTCCTTTTATGATACACTTATAAAAAGGACGAGGAGCGAGAGCACGGCTCGCGCTAGCACACGACTCTCTTTCTGCGTCAAAGTATTTTTGCACGAAAAGTTTGTGTTACACAAAATACAAGGAAGTTTACGTGTGTTCTATTGTACGATATATAAATATATATATAACGTAACGAAGTGAATGAAGAGTTCGCCGGGTGGTTTTGTTTTTTCCCTCCGCGCCGCAGATCCGTGTGAAGTTTTTTGTGTGTTGCTGTGCTATCATTATTGTGTATAGCAAGCCCGTTTTATCAGTGATTCTGTGATCCTTGGTTTTAAATTCTTTCCCCCCACCCCACGTATCCTACCGGTAGTTGTTTTTTCTCTTGTTTTGTTCAAGTGATATGATCTTGTGACAGAGTAAAAGAGAGAGATAGAGAGAAAGAGAAAAAGAGAGAGAGAGAGCGAATACAACAGCGAAATAAAAAAAGGAAGGTGTGAATTTCGCGAGCTGCACGTCGCATGTTTGCTTTTTAGTGCTCTGTGTTCCGCGTGTGTCTGTGTGCCTGTGCAAGTGCAAATATACACCTACGTATATATATGTGTATAAATAAAAGCGAGTCAGAAGAGAGGAGAGCAGCGCACGAGGCAGCATCGTTAGCGGTGTGAGAGAGAGCGGAGCAGAGCATCCCCATCCCGTCACACACATACACGCATACAACACGCGCGAGCCCGCGTGCACATATCGCCGGTTCGCTGCTGCTGTTGCATATATAACGCATACAGATCGGCGGCTGCAACGAGGAACGTTCGAAAGTGTGCGCTGCACCGTGCACAGCCGTTAAACTGTGCATAATCTGTGCGTGCGTGTGCCCTTGAAGTCGTCGTCGTCGTCGTCGTCGTCGTCGTCTCTCTCTGTGTCTCGACGCACCGAGTTTACAATCGAGCAGGTGAGTTTTCCTTCTTTTCTCTTCTCTCTCTCCTATACATAACTCGTTGTGTGTGACTCTGCTGTGTATCGCTATTTCACGTGTATTATATACGGAGGTGACAAGTATCGGAAAGATCGATACGCGCGATTAAAAAGCGTCGGGGATTCTCTTTCTTTTTTCTCCTTTCGTCGTATACACCACTATAATACTTGACGCGTTAACGTGCGTGTGTGTATACGCGGCGAGTGCTGCTGCACACACGCCATCCATTTTGCTTAAATGATGTATGTGTGTGTGTGTGTGTGTGTGTGTGTGTGTGTGTGTGTGTGTGTGTGTGTGTGTGTGTGTGTGTGTGTGTGTCTGTACGTATATATACGCGATATTTATAAGCGTAACAACATATATATCTGGACGTCGCTTTTCTCCGCGATGCTAATCTCTAATATATGCCTCTGTGCTGCTCTGTCTGTGCGCGCGAGGCATCGCCGCATACCCACGCACGCTACATAACACCAACATCAACTCGGGGCGCAGAGCCCAGAGAAAAATCTCTCTAAAAAGGGGAGAACTGCGTTAGTTTATTATAATACGAGTTTGATAGACGACTCGACGCGCGCGTGCTGCAGCGCACCGCACAGAATGTGCATGTGTTTGTATATAGTACGCTAGCTGCGCATGCATATAACTGCTGCGCGCGTAGCTTTTCGTAGAAATTTATTCAAATGCCTTTTCGCGTAAATCGTCGTTTGAATGCGATGTACAAAGTTGGAAAATTACGCGTACGCTCGCTGGCGCAGCTTTGTTGTAAGTCGAGTCAAAACGTGCCACACGCATATACGTACACAATAAAGAGATACAAATTTTACACTTGACACGATGGCGAAATGTTTATTTTTTCGCGTTGTTGTACCTCGACGTTCGAGGCCTGTAGCATTCATCACGCCGTTCGACACATGTCAAACACTTCGAGTAATACCTCGATTGTCATTGAAGCGAGTTTGCGATCTGTCGTGTTAAACGTGATGGAGCGTACATGAAAAAAAAAGCCTGAAGGATTCATCTGTGCTTGCGTCCATTAGTATGTGTGTATGTGTGAGTTTGACTGTTGGGCATATGTAGAAACAATACGAATATCACACGCTCATCGTGTGTAATTACAAACTCGCGGTGATGTCTGGATCGACGTGTGCTCGCACGTGCTCGTATGTATTAATATAATGTATATCAATGACGTCTATCGCTTGGCGCGCGCGCGCGCCCGAGCGAGTGAACAAACGACGTTGACTCTCGAATATCTGCCGCTGCTGCTTTTGCAGTTACGCAAGCGTCTAATTGAATATAATCTTCGCGATAAATCAACAACAATTTTTCCGTCGATATTACATGCGATGTGCTATGTGTAAGTCAGCGAGTGAGCGCGCAAAAAAAAAACAGAAGAATAAATATAGAAAAAAAAAGCGAAAGAGAGAGAGAGAGAGAGAGAGCCATGACCGGAGCCTCGACTGCTACCTTCTGCTCCTTCTTTTTTTATTTCGAAAAAATGCGCTGTAATTCTTCTGTGACGTCGGCACTTTTTGTTTTGGACTCTCTCGCGTGCTCTGCTCTCTGTGTGCTCGTATATGAATGCTCTGAGGAATGAACGCCCGAGACACGATGCTATGCACATCGCCGGCCGAAAGACCTTTTGGTCGTCGTCGTCGTCGTGCACGCCGAGTATATCCATGAGAGGCTCGCGTTCGAAACAAGACAGTGGGATTTTGTAGTTGAGGGAAAAAAAATCCAACCCAGTCACTTTTTTTACCAACTATAAAGTTATAACTCGATGATCAGCGATGGGGGCATTGGTTTTTTTGACATCATTATTTCAAAAACACACATAGCCCAAGCGCCAGCGCGTTTGATTGTAAAAAAAAATAAATCGGTAAGAGGAACCAAATTTTGTTTCTTCATCGTAAAACGTTATGATTTATTGCAAAGTATATTTATGCGTTATACTGCCCTTATATAGGCAGCTCTCACACACATACTTCCTCGTATCAGGCGCGTGCTAATAAAATATTTATGGCCATTTTCTATATTCGCGATACGCGCGCGTGAGGCGAAATTCAAATTCGAATCGAGTGCATTTTCGTATTCATACGAGCTCGTCCGCTCGCGCACTCGTCGTTATTACGCTCTTTTGAGGAAAGCATATATATATGTGTACACACATACAAACACTCGTTCGCGGAGAGCAAGATTCTCAAGAACGATTTTATCTTGTCATGCGTGCGCGCGATGCGCATAAATCTCTCTACTCGTCTCTCCTTCAGAGAGCGTTGATCTTTCCACTTATCGTTTTAATGAAAATGACGCATAAATAATCAGGATTTTTTTCCTCGATAACGTTTATTGTGTATACACATTAGAGTACTTATTATAGCCACTGTACGGCGCGAGAACACTCGTATTAATACATTCGAGGGCTGTCTGGGAGTTAGAATTCAGGCAGTTTATAATGTGTGTGTATATAGTGCGACTGCCTTCGACCTGTTATTGTAACTCTTCTCCTATATAGTTCTACGTACGAATGCGAGACGCTGTTGCTGCTGCTGCTGCTGTACCCACGATTCTTGGTAGTCGCGCTCGTTTTTCGCTCGCACACACGGCCCATTCATATTTTAGTGATCAACGAGTTTCCTTCTTAACTTAAATTTCACTCTCGTCAGTTTTTCTCGTCCATTATAATTAATAATACATGCTTATATATGATTTAGTTGAATACATTCGAGAGCTCAGCCGCATGTACGCCTGATATATAGTTTACAAAAATTCGCATGTACTAAAATTTTTAATAACTAACTCCTAAAGGTTCATCATCGGTAGGGAGTGAGACAAATAATTTTTTTTTTATTATTTGTGATATAATAACGATTAAACGTATCTTCACAAAATTCAGTCTATTATTATTGCAGAATAAAATATTTTTCTGTTTTCCCTCTAAACTAAAGTTTCACTCTCGCATACTCTTCGATAGTTTTTCTCACCATTATAATTATTAATATATGCGTGTATATGAATATGATATTATATCTATTATAAAATTTGAGAGCCAGGCTGTATGTATACGCCTGGTATGTAGTTCACGCATTACATTATGAGCCCATCAATACACTCTCATCCAGCTGTTTTCTCTGCATATGCAGATACATTTGTAGAAGCGCACACGCCTTTTTAATATCACAATTATATAAGCCGAGACGTTGTAGGAAACAATGTGTATACGATCGCGCGGAGCTCGATCGAACTATAAGGTCGAGTATCTGTTGCGTACTTTGTAATATATTATAATAGTGTGTGCATTCACTTTTCGTCGGTAATAAAATTATACATTCCCCAAACCGTCGTCGTCTTTGCGCGCGCGGGTGAATAATAAAAACGGCCGGTGTTTTTCATCGTTATTAATAATCCGACGTTTCGCGCATATACATGAAACCTGTGTGTAGAGAGCACCGGGGTTATATTACGAAATAAACGATTGTTCAAAATTTTAGCCGGTAAAAGTCAAAACTTTAATAATGTATACGCGCGGCAGATACTGCACCGAGTTCGAGATTAAAGATAAAAATAATTATTATGCGAGATAAGTACCGAGGCACATGTAGAAGAGAAAGAGAGAGAAAGGGAGAACTACGCGCGTATGTGTGTGTTTGCATATATTTACCTGCGCGAATTCGCTCGGACACAGTAAGGCCTCGAGTTATTATTTCGATATTAAAATTAGAATGGGAGAAAAAAAGGGATGTCGTGAATTCTCATTTATATCGGCGCTGCGTTTTCTCCGTAAAAGCATCTATCACTATTATTTTGCAAAGATTGATCCAATTGGAAAGTAATTTTCTTAATGGGGGGGCCCTATCTCTGTATAAACCCCCGTCGACTTTGACTATAATACATTTTTGCGATTTTAACTATGCACGCGAGTATATAGTAGTAGTGGGGCTCCTCATCTCCATCTCTCTCTCTCACTGCATTAGACCGTATCATGAATTATTTTAATACGCCGTGAGAAATTTTCCTTGAAAACGAAACTTCTGCGCGTTTTAATATGATCGTGAGCGCAAGATCGTATTATTATTTTTTTGCTGCAGACTGCTCATATACGTTCGTGCATTATTCTCTCGAATGAAGCTATAATTCATTTAACCGGCTCTCTTGGCCATATCAATTTCTCGCGCTGCCAGTTATACGCGTTATTTTGTAATATCCTCAGCTACAATTGTATAAATTTTTCCTTAATTCCACGGACTTCTCGTAGACTGAGTATGCCTCTCGGTGTAATATATCTCGGGCAAGAAATCAGCTGTCAATGCGCCGCGTTGTATTGAAAACAAAAGCCGGCACGTCGTTGAAAACTCGAGGCGTAATCGTATGTGTAAGCCCCGGCAATATGTAGTACAAATGATTTTTTTCCTCGCGCCTCAAGCTCGTATCCAGAGCAGCAGTAGTAGGAGCACTTAGTATTACACCCACTGTAAACTCTATATAAACCACTGCAACTTGGACTTGTGCTGTTGCTGCTGCTGCTGTTTGGTGTATATTGTAAGTACACAACTGATACTGTATGAGCTGCTGCATATAAGGGACTGAGTGCAGGAAAGCCAGAGAGCGAGAGAGAGAGAGAACCTTGGCGCTCGAAGCGGTGCAGGTCTATATACGTATAAGTTGCGCGCGAGATAAGGATCTGAAACAACGGGTCGCGCGGCGCGTACAATACTCTATATGTACACCTTCTCGCTGCAACTGCAACTACTACTACTACTACCTACTACTACAACTACGGCAGTCTGATATCGTTTGCTGCTGCTGAAGTAGTATGGGCTCGAACAAAGACTGCGTGCAGTGGTGCACTGCAGCAGCGAGAGAGGCACACCACGTCGTCGTCGTCGCCGCCGCCGCCGCGTGGTAGATGCTGAAACGAGACGCGGGTGCGCGCGAACGTATTACAGTCGCGTATCGCCTTGTGTTATGGTATATAGATGCAATTTGCCATGGGTGTCGATTTTAATGAGCTAAAAGCTTGTGGTTTTTATTTTTCACCATTTTTTTTCTCATGCGTCGAGGGCGTGGAGTATTATATATCTATGCGGTAGTAGTAGTAGTAGTAGTTGCAGAGTGCCGTAGTAGCTATGTAAGCTATGTAGTGCACAAGTGATGGATATGTATAGGGATATATATAGTATTAGTAGTAGTACGCCCGAGCGCAGCGTGAGCAGGTTTTAGAGACGAGCAGCGAGCAGAATAATGTATATGGGCGGATTTTTTCTCTCTCTCTTTTCCTCTTTTTTTTCATTAGTATGTGTATACGCGCTTGTGTGTAGCAGGGAAAAATTGTATATGCATGACTGAGGTTAATGCACTTGACGGTTCGTACGTATGTATAGCACACACATACACATTGCGCGCACTGCAGGCAGGTGCAAAAAAAAGAGAGAGAAAGAATTTCTCAGCTGGGAGAAAATTATTTATTGCCCCTGATAAGTTAAGTGGGTGAGGATTATCTCGATGGCGCGAGATTTATGACTCGTGTTCGGCTCATTAGTTCGCTGATGTAGAAAATTTTCGTCATTTTTGCGTGTCTAGACTCTCGGGGTGTATACGTGTTGCCGCTGCACTCACACACAGCACAGTGCAGGTATATAGAATGGCCTTTGTCTGCTGCGCGCGCGTTAGCTGCAACCTATATGCACACGTGTATACGTATATATACATAGACAGACGAGTGAGGCAGCACAACACTGCACATACCCTAAATTGCTGCTATAGAATAGGTATTTTGTCGGGCTTCGCCCATATGGTTTCTCAGCTGTTCTCGCTCGATTGCGAGAGAGCCGTGCACGATACATAGAGACCTCGCTTGGCGCGCGTCAATCGAGCGCACATTTTTTCGTCTCCCTCTATTTTCTATATACCACATGCTGCAACAGAGACATGCAACAGCGCAAGTTGGTATACTAGTTTGTTGGAGATATTCGCCAAAAAATGTGGGTATATGCACGTCGAGAATTGGTATATATTTTTTTTTTTTTTTTGAAAAATAAAAATACGCGCGGGCAGTACTACCAGCAGCCGTGGCAGCTAGCTCCTGCCAGGAAGAGGTCTGCGCGCATACCTCGAAAGTTTTGGGAGAGAGAAAGAGAGAAAGAGAAAAAAACAAGCCGTTGTAATAGAAAAGTTTTCCCATTTTTCGCGGCTTGTCGGACTTTATGATGATCACTCTTACACACTCTCATCGTAAAAAAATGAGCCGCTGCTCGCTCGCTGCTTCTGCTGCTGCTTATACCACTGCTACTGCTCCAGGAAATAACGCATGAAGGGATGTGTATTCATCCATCCATCCATCCAGTGCGCGCAGAAAAAAGACTGCGAGAGAGAGAGAACACGCGAATTTCGCAGACTTCTTTTACGACTATACTCGCTACGAAGACGACGACGACTACACGACGAATGTTTTGCCCGTCCGGCTACTTTTATGGGGTGATCGGTGGATTTTTATACCGACGGATGAAGAGTTTATTGGCCGAGATTGCCGCTACCAACTATCTCAAGTTCTTTTCTCCTTCTCGTCGTATAGTCGTCGTCGTCTTCAAGACTTGTCAGAGCGAAGTAGACTTTACGACGTTTCCTGCGTTCCATTTTTTCCTCTCTTATATTCTTCATACCAAAGGGATTATAACGAGACCCACGCGCTCTCGTTTCAATTATTCCGAGGAAGTTTATATACGTTAATGCTCGAGGAGAGAGGAAATTTTTCGCCTTTATCGATTACGATTCTCTCTCGCGCCGCTGCTGCTGCTGCTCGCCCCGTGTGCACTTTGAAATGTTGTTTCGAGTTTTAGGCAACGATAAGCGGTTTGTAGTACTACGAGCGCAGCGCCACACACACACACACACACAGACACAGACTGGATGATAAGAGAAAGTTTTGCTGGAAATTGAAAGAATTAATTAGTGGGTTATAATCCTGCGCGCGCGCGCGCCAAAAGCGTTATCGAAAACTTCCGAACGGCCAACTACAGTTGGGTTAGTGATATTAAAAGTGCACAGAAGAGAGAGATGATATTTCATTTCTCGCAAATGGGATATTTTTTACTCGGTTTACTATAAATTTTGAAATAAACAAAGCATAAAACGAGGAAATACAACGTGTCAATATAGATAAATTAAATAATATCCCAAGCTTTGTTGGCTACACTTCTGCTGCAAAGCTGGCCTCTCTCCTTTCGCGCGAGGCATCGATTCTTTTCTTTTGTCATGATCGCGCGCGCGAAACTTATACTTTTAACTTCGTTTGTGATTCCGGTTTTATATCTTCTTGGCTCTCGCTCGAATAACGCGTCTCTCTCTCGTGAATCGAAGGACGAAAAGAAAAGAAATATCGTACATAATGCCCACTCTACTTTGATTATCTTACCCCAGTTAGATTTTTTTTCCTCTTTTTCTTATGTACATTCGATATTATATCCCACTGTATTTCGCGCGAATTACGCCTATGCCCGCGTTTTATCGGTGTATTATTCAATGACTTTTATCAATTCCGTGAAAAGTTACTTCTCGGCTCTCGCTGTACTACTCGCTTTTAACTGCACAATCTTTTATTATATTATTTCCTCTCTCTCGCTCTTGTATGTGTGTTATATATATCGGAGCTCTTTCTATTGTCGTGTCGCTAACAGCCCCGTATACGTATATACACGGGTTATTTTTTATTTCTTTTTAAAAGTCTTGATCTTTGATAAATTTTTCAACGAACCAATTAGCCTATCGTCACGTTTAGCAAACAATGGCATCTCTCGCGCGCAGTAGCTGCGCCAGCAAAATCCAATACTGAAAAAAAAGAGAGAAAAAAAATAAGGAACTTTTTGCCATCAGATATCTCTCTAGGGTTCCATTCTGCAGTAAAAGTGATTGTATGTGTGTGTGTTTCTGTGTGTGTATGTATACCTGGTATACTCTCTTTCTCTCCGTCTCTCTCTTCCTTTCGCTTTGCGTTTGTATATATCATATGTCCGTTTGGCTATACACCACCGCCGCGAGCTCGTTTTCAGCGCGCGCGCGCGCACGGGCATGTTTCCGCGACGGTGACGACGACTATACGACTAAAGCTAAGGCTGTACGGCTATACGACTACGTTGGTGGTGGTGACTCTTTATCAAGTGCGATTATCTGCCACCGCAGACACAGAGAGAGAGCGAGAGCGAGAGAGGGTGAACGAGTTTCGGAAAGGCACAGGAGAAACACAGGCGCGCGCGCATATGCTCACGTTAGGAAGTGTTGTTAATGATGCTATAGTCTACGGTATACAGTGCACGACGTCGCGTTGTCATGGCGCACGTTCATTTGCTTAAGCGATATTTTTTTGTTGTTGAAAAATTTTCGATTAGTCATTGGAGCGCCAGCAAAGATTTTGGGACTTGTGAAAATTAAATTTTAGGCTATTATTTTTCGTTTTTAGATCTATCAAATTTAAGAAATTTTTGAACGTATGCAAGCGTCATTTTAGACATCTTAGTCACTTCGACCTTCGTGAACTGTTGTCGTCAAAACAAATTAATGTCACCGACGCTATGTTAGACAGCGACGATGGAATGAGAAAATGATGGAGCTCTCGAAGGACCTCCAGGAAGCATGTGGAAAAATCAGTCCCTATAATCAATAGGCGATGGCGAGATAATCCCTAACGTCGTACTTCACCAATTTTTTTTCATTCTCTACTCTCTTCTCTTTTTCATCTTTCTCCTTTATTTCCATAATTTCTGCAGTAAATATTGAGCATTCGTATATACTTTTACCGAGTGGCCTTTTTCACCTCGGGCTACAGTTGAAAATAATATAGAAAATTTCTCTTTGCTCTCGGCGAAATTATACAGCTAAGAAGTTTGTGATTTTATTTTATTTTTTTCTTGCTAAAGGGCCAACTTCGCCAATACTTCGATAATGTAATTTACTCAGTCTGAGTAAACGTTCGATGGTTTAAGCTCTCTCTCTCTCTCTTGTCTGTCGTACGGAGTCTTGTGTGTGTACACTCGATAACTAAACTTTGAGAGCCAAATTTAAATGCAAACAAAAAGCGTATGTGCAGTTGACATTTATATATAGAATGCACGTGTGTGCGTGTGTGTGTACAAGCGTCTGCGTATGGAAGTCAAAAGTACGTGTGGGCATGAGCCTCGCCAGGGAAAAAAGGACCAGCAGGCACATAATGCTCGGTAAAAGAAAGAAGAGATAGTATATAGCGAATCACCCTTACCTTTTTTGCGGTACACTACCGACCTCGTCTCTGTGTGTATATGTACGGTTTTATAGATAAAAAGAGGAAAAAACGATTCGTTCGATCTTTTTCTGTCTCTCTCTTACTCTCTTTTCTCTTGGCGGCAAGCTGAGTAAATAGAAGGAAAAAGATCGCCTCAAGACAGGGATCAGAGCGCAAACGAATGACTAAAAGAGAGATCACGAAATGAAGAAGAGAAGCGCGCGAGCAAAAGAAACACCTACTGTCTGCTGCGCGCGGATATATATATTATATACGTATGCACAGACGGTACACGAGAAAGGAAAAAGAGTTGTGTTTTCCTGCAGACTGCATGTAAACAGCATGCCCGCGGTTTTTCTCTTGATTTTCTCTGTACACACGTGTAAGTTGGTCTTTTGGACATATGTTTGGCTACCGATACAATACACACACACTCGCGGCGATTTTGATTTTCAAAATCTGAAATCCGATTACATGTCAATGTGAATTTAATCCCTTCGCTCGCGCGTGTCCGTGTCTCTCACGACTTCTTTTAATGAAAGGAAGTGAAGAACATTTTTTCTTGTCTTAATGACCCGTTTATCGGGACTTTGAGTACTTGTAAGCGTGTTGAGAGACTCGCTCGGTACAATGGGCCCGACGCATCATTAGAGATGCTAATGCTCATGTGAAATCACGGCTCTTTTCTTCTTCTCTCGCCGGCCTGTCACTGGGAATTTAATCCGCCTTTTAAGTGAAAACGTCAATTTCTCTATCCGCCCTAACCCGCCTACATGATCTCATTGAAGAAATAACGATGTCTTTTCATCTCTTTATTATAACAAGTCTTCGATGCATGATAAAACACTCGCACGCTCTTTTCAACGATGTGATACTTTGTTTTGTGCCTCTTGGAATTGAATAGATCTGTGCATTTTTCCTGGAATCCGAGACGTATCGGCTGAAAAAAAAATTGACAGGATAAGAGATAATGTTGAAATTGTTGCCGTTGTTGCTTTTTCCACGATTGCGATTTTTCGCCGCGATAAATAATATGCCGAGAAAAGAAGGAAAGAAGGAAAAAAATATTCGCATTACAAAATCACATTAATTTTCAACATTATTGCTCACTGAAGTTTCGCGAGAATCATCGATTGAATAAAAAATTTATTCAAATTCAATTTCACTCCATGTGTGTGTGTGTGTTTCCGAGACGCGATAACTTTAACAAGCTGACAATTTCAATGACCCATACTCTCGAGACAAGGTCCCAACACCGTATACATACACGTTTATTATAATATAGAGACTGCTCTCGGGGGTCACCATTCAGGTGTCATATATTACTTCGTCCACTTTGTATGCCATTATCTCCGAGAGGCATTACGAAAAAAATGTTTCAAATCATCCTCCTATCGTATATCGTTCGTTTCCGCGCGCGCCGTCTCTAAAAAGTCGAAGTGTGGCGCGCAGATAAATTCAAAAGCTTTGCGTTGTTTCAACACAATAACTTGTATATTATATATACCTATATAGAGGAGAGTTACACAAGGAAATGAGATGAGGTACATTTTGAAATTCCAACTGTGTGGCGATGCTGCACGTAGCGTATAACGACGGACGCGAGCACATATGAAAATATCGGCCCCGAGATGAAGGATCATTATTTTCTCTCTCTCTCTCGCGGAGAGCACCGAGACTTTGACTTGCGTATACGTGTATATACCTGCATACATAGTACGGCGCGTCGTGTCTTATACGCTGCGCAGTGCACCCAGCGAGCTCGAGCCGGTATTACAAACGTCATACAGTATAATAGTTCTAAGGGCTTTCGCGAACACGGCGCACGATTCATGATGCGGTGGCTTATATTCGTGTACCTGCGCCGCTGCCGCCACCGCCGCCGTCGTAGCTGCTCCTTGTCGTGAGTGACCATTATAAATGACGAAGGACTTTTTTAATACATGTCACGCCTCGTGCATTCGACTTAGAGAGAGAGAGACAGAGAAAGGGAGGATGAGAATAAAGATGCACTCTGGAGCTATTGTATTGCGCGCGGCTAAGTGCATACACGCGTGGATTATGAAAGCCGAGCTCTGGCGCAGCGAAATAATAATTATTGTTTGCATATGGAGTCGGGACACGAAAGCAACTTAAAACAGTGTATACCACTGGCTGGATGATTTATTTAATAAAAATTTATCTAATAAATTATCGATTCTGAGGATGATTAATGTCCTCACGAAAATGAATGTCTTCCGCGAAAACTTTCCAATTACGCCTCTATTCATTCGTGAAAAACTACTACTGCTCGTGTATAATCAAATTTTTCAATCACGACACGCTCGTACTCACTTTAGGTGTATTACGATTTTATTACTCGAATTCATTTGCGCGACTTTATGCAGCGTAAATGATTCCTCGATCGTCGCTCCTCTTTATTTACGACGATCTTAAAGCGAGAAAACAGCCCTCCTTATTAATTGCAAGCACCGTGGCAATAATTTAACGCAAATTTGCTGACCGAGCTAGATGATGATTTTCTATTCAGAACCTGTTGAATCGCATTGCTCGTCTCGTAGTCGGCGCGGCGATGCGCAAACATTTTACCGAGTATTTCTGTTATTTATTTCGCTCGTTATTTACTCGTGCGATGGTATATAAGAATTTTTTGTATGTATACCGTTTTTTTTTCACGTGAGAAATTCGACCAATAATTTTCAGTTAATCCACGTAACGTATTTGACATTTCCGTATCTTTGTTTTGCTATCTGGAGAGAGAAATCTCGTATCGGCTCGTTGTTGCTAATACGTGCGTGAGTTCTTCAGAAATGTTGAAATCCACTTTGAAATTTATTAAAATCGTGCTTATACACACCTATTATGTATGACTAAAAGGACGAATTTTTTCATACATAGTATCGGGGCACGCGAGCATTTACATATAATTGAAATAAAGTGTACTAATTTAAAGTTCTGTGGAACGCAAAGTATATGTATGGCCGTATAAATTACAAAATGTACAACTAGCTGAATTATCTTCTTCCACACACGCCAAAGATTTTTTCGTTCAATGGGCGCAGAAAATAAATTCAACATAAATCTAATTTTTCGGGGCTTAAATGTTTCATTAATGAACTTGTTTTGAGATACTTTATTTTATTTACCTGCCACTTTTTTTCTGTATATGATACTGAAACTTCTTGCAATAAAAAAATCATTTTTACCATTAATTTAATTAATAAAGTAATTATCAAGAAAATAAAGTTGATCGAATTACGTGCATCAATACACACTGATTGGACAACAAAGAATGAATTTTCTGTTTTTTTCTTTTTTTTTTAATGAAAAGCCGGAGAATCAGTTCTGCTCCGCTTCAACTGTAATCCTACATTAAATTATTCAACGTGCATTACAGCCTCATTAGTTGAAAAATATATGTGCATACGTGAAAAAAAACGAGGAATATTTATGTAGAGTGATAAATTTGAAGGAACGTTTGCAAAGAATGAAGAGAAGCTTGCGTATATAATCTATTAATTATATGTAAATATTCAACGGCCTCGGGGAGTAGGGAAATTCCTTGTATTGAATCTTAATTAAAATGTATCATATATATAAATTGAAAATGTAAATGCTATCCGTACTGCGTAAAAGAGAAAATAAAACTGATAAAAAACGGCGATATTTTGCCTATTTTTTTTTCGCACACAGGAAAATTTCTGGTTAAAAATCGTCATAATCTCGTCGAAAATTACATACGGCGGAATTATGTACAATTACCGATGCCGTGTGATGCCGCAGAGCTCAACGTTTAACTCGATTTGTCGAAAAAAAAACACATTCGTGCGTGTGTATACGTACGCGTGGATATAATGCATCATTCCTGCACTTTGCGCGAAACACGATACGCGGGCGATACACGTGGATATATAGACGGAAGAGGATCTGCCGTCAAAAGAAAAAGAGAGAGAGAGAAAACTTGTTGCAATGACTGTTGATGTACTTGTTATGTTCGAACCATCACATTAATGGGATGTGCCTTTCCACGGTCCATAAGTAACCGGATATATTTAATGATAAATAATAATACGAAATTGCGCCATATAAAATAATAAAAATATTTAATCCCGGCGATTATTTTTGCCGCGCGTAATCCCTTCATCGTCGCGTGCGCGCGTCCACGCGTGCGCAGCGTCGGAGGATAATTATTGAAAATCCATGATAAGCCATATATACAGCGAGACGTATAAGAAAAATAACTTGACTTTCCGCGCGCGCGCGTATATGCAAGCGAGTCGTATTTATGCGCCGTAAACCGGCGCCTCGTATACCTATACACACGCGCGGGCACACATTGTATAATCGTAAAAAAAGCAAATTTCCTTCTTTGCGAAATCCGTAAAACCAATGCTTTAATCGGCCACCCAATGATATAGCTTATCGATACTTTCCTCTTCTTATTACCGCAAAAAAAAATCCTTTCGTGCGCATATACACGGCGGTAGCGGCGGCGGCGCGCGCCATCAAAAGCCGCATATTATTATATATAGGCTCTTCTAGCCTCTCTCATAAGTATCGAGTACGAGAAGAGAAAATGAAAAAAAATTTAACCCTTCTCTCTCTCTCTTTCTCTCTCTCTCTCTTGCTCACTCACCCGTATAGCCCTCTATATACCTCCCCGTATATATATAGGTATTATATACGGAGGACTTTTATGCGTTCGCGTAATGGCTTTTATCGACGACGCGTTGCGCGTACTCACACACACACACACAGACACACACACCGGCACGCATATACGCCTTATTAACGATATAACCCTGCTCTTTTGCTCTCGAGCCGATGTGCCCGGCTACGTACTATAACATCCATGGCGTGTGCGGCGTACGGACGCACGCGCGGCTCGTGAGATTCGATTTTTCATGATGCAATATTTGCTGCCCCTCGCACGTGCCAAAAGGTAAATCATTATATCGATATTACGGGAAGAAAACTTTTTTTACCCAGCGGTGAAGTTTTGCGAAATGATGATTTTCATTTGGGCAGGCTTTTCGACGCGTGTAGTGTTATATTCGAAAATTTGACGCGCGATCAGATGTTCGGTGAGATTTTCGATGAAATGGAGATTGATGAAAACGACAGGTTATTCAGAGCGTGCGCAGAAATGTGCATGGTGAAGTATCTACTCATTGTTAAAATAAGAGCCAAATAGGTTGAGACACGCGTACGTCGGGTTATAAGAAAATAATATACAAGCTGTATGTTACGGGCTGTGGATACATTTCCACACTTGTATTTATAAACCTATTGATAATATACAATTCTATTTATTCTAGACATTACAATACATTTGCACATGGATTTTAGTTGCGCGAGGCTGAAGTTTACACATTTTCTGGTGCACTACCGCGTATTAGTGCGTTAAAACTTTGACTTAGCCTACACACGTTCATCCTGCGCCAAAGTTTATATATTTACATGATGAATTTTATGTAGTCAATTACATAGACTGAAATCAATATTTACATAATAACGAACTCGTCATTTTTTAAATAATACTTAAAATTGGAAAAATTAATTATTGTTAATATAATACTAATAATTGCATCATAAAATAAAATGTTTGTTACATTAAAAACTTGAATTCGCTTTTACATTCAATGAATGCGTAATACCGTTTGAGAGATCAAACTTTGTTTCTATTTGAATGACTTTTAACATTTCGCACAATCTTACTACTCGGACTTCAAATTAAGACTTGTTGTTTTTTTGCATAACATCACTGACATAACCCTTTTGGCCTTTATAAAATTTCTTTCGAAATACATTTTGTATTTCGAAGTATCTTTGTTCGTCGTGATCAGTTATTTTTTGGTTGGTCAAGTTGTGTTCTGCCGTATATACTTCTGGATGAACGTCACAAATATTTTCGATTTGTTCCTCGTGAACTATTTTTTGGTCTTCCTTCACAATGTCCGGCTCTGAAAATACTCTTTGATTCACGTTGCACTCATAGTCTTTTTGTCCCTCGTGAACCATTTCGCAATGATCTGTCGAATCAGGATTGGATCCAAACGCTTTTTGACTTCCGTGGATTTTTTTTGGATGAGTCGACAGAGACATATTTTTAGTGAACCTTTTCTGGCACTCCTTCCATTCGTAGTATTTTCTACCTTCGTGAACAATTTTGTAGTGTCTCGTCATATTGCTCCGATCAGAAAATACATTTTGACACACGTCGCAAATGTAATCTCTTTGTCCTTCGTAAAGAGTTCTGATATGAAGTTTTAAGGTCTGTTTTGATGTAAACGCTTTTAGGCACACATCGCAAACGTAGTCTCTTCTCCCTTCATGAATAGTTCTGAGATGAAGTTTTAAGGTCTGTTTTTTTTTATACACTTTTTGGCACACGTCACATACGTAGTCTTTACGTTCTGCGTGAACAACTACTTTGTGTTGCTTCAAGTGACCCTGTTGTTTAAATTTTTGTTGACACACTTCACATTCGTAATCTTTTTGACCTTTGTGAATAGTTTTGCGATGAACTGTTAAGTTGTGATTTGTTGCAAACGCTTTTTGACACACATCGCAGACGTAGTTTTTTTGTCCTTCGTGAACCATTTGTCGGTGTTTCTTCACATAGCTTCGATCAGAAAATGCTTTTTGACACACGTCGCATACATAGTCTTTTCGTCCTTCGTGAATTGTTTTGTAGTGTTGTTTCATAGAACTTTTCTGTGCAAACGTTTTTTTACACACGTCGCATTCGTAGTTCTTATATCCTTCGTGAACTGATCTTTGGTGTTTCTTCAAATGACCCAAACGTGAAAACTCTTTTTGGCACACATCACAAACGTTGTTTTTTCGCCCTTCGTGAACAATTTTATAGTGTCTCGCTAAATTTTTCCAAGAAGGAAACA
>CACVKI010146278.1:0-16829 GCA_902732785.1 Trichogramma evanescens
TCCATTTATTGACCGAATTGTTGTTTTTCAACATTTGAATATCTAGGAAAATTTAATGATTGCGACTAAAAGAAAACTAAATAGTTCATTGCATACTGCATAGCTCATTAAATGTTCAATCAATTAAAAGTGTTGAAAAATTATTTTAGCATCATTAATGTTATTAAAAATGATGATTTAACGAGGTACATCAAAAGTCCGTTTCTAAAAAATATCTCCAATAATTGACCGGGCTTCGTCCAATAAATGACCGATATGACATCATATAAAGTTTTATCAAAATTAAACACTTCCCTTTGTTTGTATAATCAAATCTAATCTTAAATCATTGTTATTACATTCAGTGCAGTATACAAGTAGATTTATAGCGAACCTAACCTGTACATACTATTGTAAGCTCAAAGAAGTGGTCAATAATTGTTCGTGTGCCGATCAATGTTTCATCCAATTATTGACCGCAAAAAAAATTTCAATATTTTTTAATATATAGTTAATACAATTTATATGGGTTGAAAGTTTATTAAAAATATAGGTATAACAATACTGAATGTTGGGAAATCATCATAAATAAGATTAACATTCGTGTATTCCATTTATAAGTAATTATTAATCAAGCGGTCAATTATTGGACTGTGTTAAGAATGTGGGCGGTTTACCCTACGTACTTATTGCGCACTTTGCAAGGGAACCTCCTTAAATATCACTAAAAAAAATTTTATAATTGGCGCCATGCGCCACCTGTGTATACATTTGTATATGTATTCTAGAATGATTATGCTAATTTTGTCAAATTTGAGCACGATTCCCAAATCCCAATCGCTAGTAAGATCGATCACGCTTTACTATTGCCTGTCAGATGTAATTTATAAGTACTGGGTGCTGTTAGTTGCCCATTTGTAAGTTATATTTGATATTTAGTAATCGATTACACACGTTGTTACCCTCAAGTTAACAGCTTTTCGTACTTCAGTACTTTTGTTCCAAAAGATAAAAATGCCTAAAGTAGTATCTCGAAGTATTGTCTGTTCTGATACCAAAGACCAAGAAGAATACAGCGATGAGAAACCCCTTCATACCTATTATTGTTTATGTGGTCAAATGACACTTATATTAGGTAACTAGTTTATGTCAACCTATTAATGTTATCTGAACAGTTGAATCAATGTTGTAACATTTTCATTAAACTTTTATGAAACTATATACTTTTTAATGTTTTAGATTGTACTTTAGAAAAATTACCCCTTCGCAAGCGAGATGGTTCTCGAGTAATTGATTGCAGTAAACATGCCCACAAAATAACAAGCGAAGTTGATGAAATAATTTATCTCAAGCGTTCAGAAGGTATTGAGAAACAGCATCGACAAAAATGCAAAAAGTTAGTGTTTTTTATTTATCGAAACATTATCTTTTAGAAAGAAACACTCATTTAATTTGATTTTTTCTTAGATGTGGACTTTTGTTGTACTACAAGCATGATGATACATCAGGTTTAATTTTTGTTGTGAAAGGAGCAGTTGTACAAAGTTCGGGTGATGAGCCCGTATCAAACATTTATAGTCAAGTACAAATTGAAAAACCAAAAAAAGTCATGGTTACTAAACATACAAAAAATATGGGTAAATTCAGTTCAGTTACTGTATCTACAATTGATGAGGAAGAAGATGAAATAGAAGCTGTAAGTGGGATTTATATATTTTAGTGCAATGATATTGTGATAGTGAAAAAAAAACTAATATAAATTTTTACAATTATAGAGGGAAATAGCTGATTCTTATGCAAACAATGCAAGAATAATTGAAAAACAGTTGGAAAGGAAAGGTATCGGAAAAAGAAAAACAATAGTTCCACCAACAGCAGAAGTGAAGAAAGCAAGGGGAACTTTGTTAGATGTTTAGAAGGATAAAAAAAATAAGAAAGCTTAATTTATCTTTTGTACCGGATGCTAAAAATGTAATCATGTCTTTATTATGAATATATAAATAACATTTATTCAGTGAAATGTTTGCAATCATCATTGTATAATTCTTATTGTATAAATATTTTTTTTTACTATAAAAGTCACATTTTGTGTACATTATAATAAATAAACGATCTACTTATTTACTAAATTAATTAAAAATTTGTTAAAATAGTTTTGTTCTGTTTGAATTTTCAAGAATGAAATTATAATGAGTAGAGCTGCACTTCTCAACTTTCAAGTGAAAAATACTTAACATTATTTTATATTATTTTATTATATTAACATTATTTTTAAAATATGACAAAATTGATTTAATCATAAACTTGAGCAGAAAGTATAGACTATAAATAATGATGTATTGCTGAATAATTTAAGCTTAATTTGTGTATAATAATTGAGCATTTCATAAGTGTTTGTGAAGCACATTCTCATCACGAGTTAGCAGTAAGTAATTGGAACCATGTAATTAAAATAAAAATAAGTTACATCCTTACTATCTTGAAACTCTATATCGATTCAGTTGACAAAGTTAAAATAACCATGAAAAAATTTCACGATGAAAATCATACTTTTTGGCACTATGTAAAAAATACAAATGTAATTTGTCAAGTCACTAGTCTTACTAAAAGTCTTGCATTCAGAAAATATTCAGTTATAATACTGAAAAATTTTAAAATTGAAAACTTGTTTTTTTTATCACAGTGCTTATAATAGTTGCTACTTATAAAACTAATATTTTTCTGACATAATTAAAGTGTATGTCAAAAAAATTTCAAAATTGATTTTTCTATTGTACTTAAAAGTCACTTGTATATCAATTAAGTTCATAGTAATTGATGACGAAGTACAAATCTCTCAGTGCATGAATTTTTCAATATGTAATTATTTTAATTAATGTATGTAATGTTCTTCCAAAATTTGGAGAATACACCATAATTTTAATTTAAAGGCACGTGGGATAATGTCTGAAATAAGAAATTGTACTTAGCAATAACATACATATTTAAACTACAGTGATAAGTTTCTAGGCCAACTTTTTTATAAGTTTCCATAATTTACTCCTTAATGATATTTACGTAGTTATTTTACATAAAAAGACATTATAAAATATGAATTCACACTTACTCATTTAAAAAACACAACAAGACATTATATTTACACAGTTAGCAAGCACAGCAAATTGCCAACTATCAAAAATCAGTTCTATAGTATTTCTAAAAAAAGAAAATACTGTGCTCATCACTTTAATCACTTTGGTTGTTTTCTATTTTTTTTTAGAGACATATTTTTCATACTGAAATTACGACTATTAATAATGTCATCGATACTCTTTTTGAGTGCTTCCATTTCAATTATTTCGAACGGCAGTGTTTGAGTTGCCATTTCTCGTGCTTTAAAAGAAGATTGATCTACTAGTCGTCGTTGATTTTTCAAGTCAGAGTAAGATATACTCAAGTTAATATCCCCGTTGTTTGATTCGATCTCCTCATCATTGTTCACATCATTTGTTTCTGTATTGTTATGCAGAAGATGCTTAAGAACTGTTTCATCTTCGATAGTATACTTAGTTTGGGATTCCGCCGAGGTTCGTCTATTACTCCTACAACCGCGATTACTAATTTTACTCCAGCTACGTTCGCACATCTCAGGCTTCATCATTTTTCTATGTTCTTCTGATTGGCTATCTTCTTCGTCTTCACTGTCTAGTTGATTATCACAAGTTTGCTGTTGCGCGATTTCACTAATAGCTTCAACATTGTCGATGCATCCATTTTCAGTGACTTCACAAGCAAGCTGGTTATTTGCACCTTGACTATTGAGATTATCTTCGCTGTCGCTATGGCGTGGCAGTAAAAATGGAAGCAATCGCTCGACATCTTTTATAGCCAGTTGACCTTCATTTAAACCAACTCGACGCTTTAAATTCGGTAGCGGAACGGTAGTTGTAGTTGTTGTACCTATTGACAATGCCTGCAAAATTTGTATTCCCAATTGACTTTCTTGAGAGGTTGTACTACCTCGTCTGAACGATGGCATTATTGAAGTTTTCCCGGTACGAGTTTTGTCTAGCTCTCGTTTATTTCTCTTATAAATTTCTGATCGCTTCCTTCCACGTTCGTGGTTTTTTTTACGGCGTTTACCATTTCGATTTTTGTTAACTCTGCTAGTTTTTAGTTCGGCCTTCACTTCGCTGATTGATAATGCAAACTGAGAATCACATGAGTTTCTTCGGGATTCTATTGATACACGACGTAAACTAAAGCTGTACTGTGAGTCAGTAGAGTTTCTTCGATTGCTCGACACTGAGGCACCGACTAAAGCTCCTCGACGATGTACTAATTTCGGTAAGGCGGCAGCCCAAGTTGAACTAAAATCTTGTGAAGCTGCGGAATTAAAATCAAAATTCAGACCAACAGGATCTTCATGACTGTTATGGAAGCTTATAGATAAACGTCCAGCATTGTTGAACATTTTACGTTTAGCAAATGCTTGGGCTATAACTTTATGCTTCTGCAACCTTATCGGTTCCTTGCTCTTGTCCTTAAAAATTCTGCGAGATGAAGAAATTCATATACTTCTTTCATTTATGTTTGGTAACTTGAAAAATAAATTTACTCACCTTTTAAAAAAACGCACCCAAGTATCAACTGTTGATCTGGTCCAAACCCAAGAAGACATCAATACACCAGCAAAGAATGGAGCAAACAAATGCAACTGTAACTTTGCAATGCTTGGTTTGGCTTTCATTTTACACTCAGCTATATCAATATATTTAGTTGTTATAGAACACCTATAAAATTAAAGGTTTAATGGTATCTATTTTTTTTTTTTAATTAAATTGATTGCATGAAAAATAATTACATCATGTATTCTCTAAAGCTCTGCTTCCATTCCAAAGTATGGTCAAAATCATAGAAATGACAATAAACTGTTATTACTACAGCAAGTATTTTAAAAACAGCAACTAATCCTACTCGTACTATTGTTTGTCTTATTTTGGAACTGTATTTTTCTGATAAAACCTCTTGACTTTTAATTTTAATACAAATAAGAGTTATTAAACCTAAAATGACATAAAAATTTTATACAGCTTTGAGTATTTTAAAATAAAATGATTTTTATTACCTCTGAATAAAAAGTAAGTCCCAATAAGTAAAGCAATTATCACAGGAACAAGAACAAACCAAGTTCTAACTGCATGATTGTTGTAACCAACAAAACATATCCCAGTCACATAATTTCCATCAATTTCACCTAGAGCCATGACTGTTACTGTTAGCATCAATGGCAAACACCAAGCAAGTAGATGAAAGTATGCTCCTTTTTTGTGTATTCTATCCTCAATTTTTCCTATTGCTTCAAAACGCATATACCATGTATATGATAGAATTACAAACCAAACCATGGCAGCCATTGAAAAATAATAAACCATCACGAACACAATAACGCAAAGTTCCAATCCACTGCAAAGTTATAGTATGCATTAACTCAATATCAACAACCGAAATGAAAAATTTTAAATAGATCACCTTGGCTCACCCATTCTCAGAGTGTTATCTTTTTTACAAACAATGTTTTCTCTAACTCCAGGTAGAAATTGTAACAGCCAACCAATACAAAAAATAAAAAAACAGCAATTTATCCAAAATACTACTAAAGCTGGGTATTTATTAGAACTTCGCCAATTAAGAAAGAAAGTAATCTGTAATTCATGAATTGAATTAATCTAATAATTAATTCTGAAAATAAATTAAAATAATAAAAGTAGCTTACTATTGTAAATAGATTCAATCCACCACAAATGATTGCTGCAAGTGATACAAAAAATTTAATTTGTTTTTGTTCATCTTTGTCATACAAAGGGTCACTACAAGGCATTCCGCAACCCTCAACCCCTTCAAAAACAGCATCAATATTATCTGTAGGCACTAATGGACTAAGGCAACTAGATGTTGTATTAAACTTCACTCCATGAAAATCATTCTTACACATGCGAGGAAACAATTTAGTATCATCACATCTAACAAAGTCTGGCCATATTGTATGATTGAAAAGTATTCTGCAAGGTCCTGACACTATTTTACACATTTCATATGATGGTAAATCCACTGTATCATTTACGCACTTTGGCATAAACAGGGAACACAAGAATGGTTGAACAACAGCCCAACACTTTGGAATATGTTTCAAAGCTTGAAGAACAAACAACTTTTCCTAGGAATCATATGTATAGTTTATAAGTATATGTATTTGATTTAATATGATAGTAAAAAAGAATTGTCCATTACTTTTATGATATCATAAGTTGTGAATTCAGGAATAAGATCCAAAGTGGTGGTATCATAAGGTAATCCTGTGCCCATACAAGTAGCATTGTTTATGCGAACACATTTTGCAGGTTTTTTACAATGAACATGATTTGATGGTAAATCTCCAACAGGATATCGATCAAGACGGGGACCCAATTCAGTCCAAGAATTAGCTTCACCATTGTTACTGGTTGGATCAATGTGATCCAGCTCCAATTTTACTGGATTCGTAAGAGTGAATAGAAAAATTATAAAAAAAAACCACATCTGAAAATTAAAATTTTTGCGAGTTATAATCTTGATTTTTAATATAGTGCGTCAAATAAACCTTTAAATTTTGAAAAAATGGAAGATAAATTTAATTAGAATAGAAGCAAATGCATAAAAAGAAATAAGCTGCACCGAAAACAAAACAATACTTTTACTATGAACTTTGTTTACATTGATTGATAAAATAAGATGTTTAATAAATTAAAATAAGCAGTAATAAACCCACTGTCATGAGATGATCATTGAAAATGCAAACGAAGAGTTCAGTGATCCAGCATAAACGTTAAAACTACTAGAAGGTTTTTTGAGTTTTCAGTATCTACGAAGTTGGAGCGAAGGACCACCATACACGCAGCATCGACGATGAAAAATACCGGCCACCCACGAGCCTGTAAACGCCATGTTTCTTTCTTCTCCTACTTCTTTTCTCTTTCCTTTCTCCTCTCCCTCAGGCAATTTGAAGGCAGCAGTTTAGGCGCGTGGTGCCTTTAAGTTGCCTTCAGCCACTGTAGTCTGTAGCAGCAAATGCGACCCTAAAGTCCACGTCGTGACCATGGTGTACATACATTATAAACTTAAGCGAACTTTTAAGCGAATGGCGCGTCATGTTCGGCGAAACGTGTAACAAGCTATAGTACATATAAGTGATAGCCAAGTACACCTATAGTCTTCTTATATATCCTATAGGATGGATGTAAAAAATGAGGAGGTAGAGACCGGCAGTTAGTTACTGGTGGGCTTTACACATGACACGTTGAGCGCATTGCCTTGCCACTATCAAGAAACTGCTCTAATGTAAACAAAAACAAACCGTGAATGAATTTCAAACTCTTGAGTCATCCGCAAGCGTCGCCTGCGCTCTTATGATAACAAACAGTAAACATTAAAGTTGCGCTCATCAGTGGCAGCAGCAGCAGCGGGTAGCCGCATCTAAACCTTCAACTGTTTATAAAGAACTTTAAACAACTATAACAATAGTGTAAATTCTCTGTGTAAACAAATAGTACCTGCACGAGGTGAAACACAAGCTTGCGAAGTAGAAGAAAATAGACGGTCTTTATATTTATATTCAAATTAAAATATTCGTGCTCAGTGACCGCGACCGAATGGCCGAAAAGGAGATACTGTCGATCACTATGGCCGGTCGGAGTCGGCGTTGCAGCATACCAGAGTGCGATGCTCAGAATGTCAAAGTTTTGTATGAATTTCCTAAGGAAGCTTGCAGAAAAAGACGATGGCTGTCAGCTTGCGGCATGGATGACGCCAATGAGGCTAGCTCTTTGAAAATGTTCGCTTGTAATTCACATTTCGTTGATCACGACTACATTCCGGGTAATTTGAGAATATTTGACATTTTCCATCCTGCAACGCTGTTCGTTAACGTTTTTAAACACGATTATTTACTGATTGACAATTCTTTTTTAACAGCCTCTCCGTCGATAGTGCCCATACTGAAAAAAACGGCTGTGCCAGTCATAAAGTTGTCTGGTAACGCTACAAAGTCGCCTACTTCAAAAATGATGGACAAAAATATTTCCAAGACAAATGAAAATAGTTAGTACTTTTATGAGTTTCAAAATTTCAAAGTAACTTAAAAGCATACCAATTAATATACAATATTATCCATCTTTATTCTAATATCAAATTCAAATTTAACATCCTTACTTTTTTTTATCAAACTTGATCAACAAAACATGCAAAACAAATTTTTAAGTTCCATAGTTATTATTCAAATAAAAGTCCATTTAAAAAATTCTAAATTAAATTTTTAACATTGAAAAACACAACACAGTTGTGAATAATAACATAGAATAGATGGATAAAATATAATTAATTTATATTTGCTTTTGTTTATTTTTAAATATATTATTAAATTGTCTTGTGTAAATGTATTATAAATTACTTTTAAATTTTAGATTCTCATTCAAAAATAAGTGAACAGAGTGAATTAACATTAATTGCAAGGTATGATCCTATGGATATGTAATAAAATCAAATTTTCTTTCAAAAACGAATTGACTGAACTATTACGTTTTCAGTAACCAAGAAAAAATTAAAGTTGATTCATGTACACACATGCCAGATGATAATCAAAATATAGTTTCAAACAATTCAAAAAATTCTAAAACAGAAAATTATCCTGTTCAACATAAGAAAAAGAATCAAGATGTTAACTTGACCTGTTCAGAAAAGTTAGAAAACTCAAAAATCGAAAAAATAATTTTCAGTGATTCTAAAAATACAGGGATAAATAAAAATGAAATTTTAAAATATATTTCTCCAAAATCTGATGAAATCAACAGTGTAAATGCACTGCAAAGTATAGAAAATAATAAAACTGAAATTGACAGATTAAAAATTAAAATAACTATTGATGATAGAAATGATTCAGTTACAGTTAAAGAAAAAGTGCAAGCTAAAACTAAACCTACAGTAATAATTCAATCTCCTAATTCAAGGTTTCGTAAAAACATTCCAGTTATTCCAAAAACTTTATGTGCAGGTTGTGGTAAATATTGTACAATTGTAGATGATGACATCGTAGGTGCTAAAAGACCTGATGAGACTTTGGCAGCTGAAACACTGTTAGAACTTCAAGAGGTTGATCCTTCAAATGAAGATGAGCAAGCAATACTCATAAAAAAGGGCATAGAAATCTGTGATAAAGTCATGCGTAAAGAAAGTATTAAACTTATAAATTTAATAACTAATGATAATGAACTAGTGGCCTTTACTGGAATAGACTTTAAACTTTTGGAAAAACTTACTAAAGCAATGAATATAATGGAAGGTGGCACTGGTAGAACATACTCAGAAACAGCAAAAGAGAGAATTGTGTTAACATTATGTAAAATTCGAATCAATTTGCCTTTTCGCTGTTTAGGACTGTTATTTGGATTAAATCATATTGTATCTGCAAGTCTATTTTATTCAACCATTAGAAATTTATCAAGCATTATGACACAAATTATATACTGGCCAAGAAGAGAAGAAATTTTGAAAAAATTGCCTGCATGTTATCATAATTATAAGCAAACTAGATTAGTATTACATTGCACTGAAATGCAAGTTGTAAAACAAAGATGTACTAGTTGTCGTGAATTGTTAGTAGCTAATAATAAGGAATATGAGTCTATCAAATTAGTTTTGGGTATTGCACCATCTGGTTTGATAATTTTTAAAAGTAATACATATGATACTCAGGATGAAAACGAATCAATTTTTACTAAGATAAAAATTCTGACGTATTTGGATCCAGCTCACGATGCAATTTTGGATGATAAAACACTTGATATAACTAATGAGTGCAGTAAATGGAATATTTCTTTGGTAAAGTTACCAACTATGGCAAAAAATAATATGTACAATACCACAGATGTTGAACTTATCAAAAATATTGCCATTGGCAGAATGCATGTTGATAGGACTTTACATCGATTTAAAACCTTCAAAATTACACAAAAGAAACTATCTTGGAGAGCTCTTCCATGCATCGATGAAATCTGCACAGTTATAGCAGCTATTATAAATCTCAAAAATCCATATTTTTCTGAAGAATCTTTTAAAAAATTTCCAGAATGGATTTAAAAATAAATTAAGTTTTTTATCTTTAATTCATTGCAATTACATTTAGCATTATGAACAAAGACAATGTATTTATAATTACATTGATTTATTTATGTAATTTTGTCAATGATATATGTCAGTATTCATTACTAGTGATATTTTATAACTCTTATAATAAGATGGAAAAGAAAAAGGATTAGAATTTAATTGATTTTCATAATTGTAGAAAGAAGATATAAATTGTAAGAAAAGCATGAAGCAAAAAAGTAAAAAAATATTTAGTGATTAATGCCAATTCATAATATTAGCCAAAGACATACAAGTGATTTAAAATAGTTTATGCCACAAAACTGTGTAGTCTTGAATCATACGATAATAAGTTTTTAGGAGACATTATTTTAATAATCGAAATGAAAACATTTATAAATAAATACAAATTTGTAAAAATTATTCATCAAAAAATGTAATCAATACATTATTAAAAAAATGTGACAATATAATTGTTTTGTAACGTCAGCACACAAGTCTAAGTATTATGGAAAATTGTAATTTATTTTTAAATCAAAAACCTTATTATATGATTATTTTATTGTTTATCTCTATTAAGGAAGAATTAATATTTACCTATTTACTTTGAACAATAAGCGAATAATTTTCGCCTTCATTACAAACGCACAAATAATCAATTGTTATCATCACATTTTACATGGTATACAAGCACAAGTTTCCCTTGCATGTAATGAAAGTTCAAATTTGACTTGTGATGGCTCCCGCGGCTTGATAATTAGTATATTGTCAAAAACTACAGTCCACTGCAATATCAACGGAGTGTGGTTCTCAGCACGCGCGTTCTCTCTTGTACATAGCGTGTTTTCGCTTGCAGATTGTGTTTTCTGTAGAAAACACTCATAATTCCGACTACATTAATATTGTTTACTAGAAAGAGAAAGTGTAATTGAGTTAAAAAGGTGAAATTCATGAAAATATGATTCGGGTGATGTTTCGCAAAAGCTCAAGCAACTTTGTCCACTGTCACTAAAACTGGGTTAGCTGTTCATCAGCTGGGTGTTAGCCTCTGCGTGGTACCTTTATTACATGCGAGAAAAGAAGCTCTACTAATCATGACAGAGCGACATGCAGCATCATCGGGTCGTGCAAATTATAACCAGTGTTTCAATCTAGGTCGCAGTCTAATGTCACGAGCAACTCTTTCACAGCCATGGCAAGTTTGAGAATAGTACAACCAATAAGTTAAAAAGGTATATAAATAAATACGGTAACTCGAACAAGTCGTCCGCGAGCCGCAGGTATAAAAGTGTGACAGTTCGAGCAAGTTTATACGTGCGTGCACGTGCATACGCGTGTTTTCATACCTACAAATCATATGTAAAATCTTAGTGTAATGAAGAGTTCGTGAATTGGCCTTTTTTTGGTTTCTCAGGCACACATGTCATGAAGATGCCCGTCTGTGTTCAATTTTGACAGGTTGCAAGGTGTGAAGCAAAATAAAAATTCATGAAAATTTTGGTGAGTTGAACTGTACCCTAATTGGCTTTATCTTGAATGAGATTTTACAAAATAATTATCTTTTATGATTCGTGGGACGTTTGGTTTCAAATCGTCGCTCGAGCTCATTCTACATGACGTATAAAAAGACAGTAGGATATAGTTGTCCAAAGAATCACATTTTGTTATCTTAATATGTGGCTGTCGTGATCGGCATGTTGCGTGGCATAAGTCATTTGTACGTTGAAATAATATATTTTCTTTTTATGAAATTTATAAATAATTATATAATATAAATAATTCTCGTCGTAATAATTATAAATAATTCTCGTCGGTGCACGTGAACAGGCGAATGATGGGAAATCCATTGAAGGAAAGAGCGAAAAAAGTATAAAAGATGTTCTCGCAAATCGCATCGCGCACGACTGATTCGCCCTTGGGTTTCATTTACGCCCATCCGTTTTTTTTGTCACTGCATGCGTTCCATCGATTCACTGATATCGTCTTCTAAACTCATATACGTCCATCCCTAATTAAGTATACATCATCATCAAATTCACGATGTCTTAATTGTGAAAAAAATAAGCCCAACTTCCTCTTTCTTCCCGAGAGTTTGTAATATTTTTACTTGTTATTAAATGAATTCAAGTATCAATCAAAAAAAAAAAAAAAAAGGAGACAACAGTAATATCATTTATTATTTTTAAGCAGTAGACGAGGTATACTGGCGAAGCTCGCGTGCGTTCTGTTGATCGATAAATGACGAAGCGAGCCGTAACTCGCCCGAGCTAAGCTTTACTTATAACATTGTTTATGTACATACAATAGTCTCTGTGAATGTAGACGGGGTAGAGAGATCAGCGCGTCAGAAGAAGACCCTAAGATTCACCTTTTACTCGACAAGCCGTGTATTATACACACTTTTTTGTACACCTATATTACATCGTGCAAGGGTAAGGGAGGCTATGAGCTCGCGGCTAATAAAGCTCGAAACAATTATAAGAATACACTCGTCGAGAGGATAGAAGCTAGCTGCAACGCCAATTTTTCAGGGCAACCTGAGTATTTGCTTGCGCTGTTTCTACACACGTGCGATATCGAAAGTGATTCTTATAATATAAAGCAACATCGATGCTCGATCTTTACAGCTCCTCGTATATTCAACTTGAGATATCTTTCAAACTGTGTATCAATGAATGTACAGAGCAGTTAATGTGTTTCGCGTTTTCCCCCAAAGTGTACTTATACTACAGTGTTTGCTGTTAGACCTAGCAATAGACGCTAGATCTTGACTTAAACTTACATAAGATCTTACATTCTATTTATGTAAAATCCTACGTATGATTATTCATAACATATCAATAATATTTTTTTGTCAACTCTTTGATCACGATCTTACGCGAGTTTTTACATAAGTTTTTAATTTAAGTTCCAAAATAAAAACTTATGTAAAAATTCGCGTAAGATCGTGATCAAAGAGTTGACAAAAAAATATTATTGCTTCTAACAGGATTAATCCAATTTCTTGAAGATGGCATTATTAGCAAGAAAAAAATGATTAATTTTTTTTTCATTTTTTTAGTGTAGATCTTACTTAATAATTCCCGTAAGTTCTTGCGCATTTTATTCCATATTTAGGGTTTTTGAGTTAAAGTAATTTCTTTCTAAAAAAAACTCACCGAAGTAATTACGTACTGTCGATAACCAAGATCTGACATAAGATTTTATGTAAGTTTTTCTCAAGAACTTGCATACAAACTTATTCAATATTTTCATTGAAGAGATGGTTTCTATATAAACTCGGTTCGAAAAAAATGAAGTTATGTCTTTTTGGCTTTCCACCACAGAAAAAAACAAAGAAAGAAATTTCAATCATTTTCATTCAAAAGTACCTATGCAATTTAAATTTGAAAAGTAATTTAGAAAAGATTATTTATTTACTAATTTAATTATGATATTACAATCAAAAAATAATATAGAACTGTTAAGGGGAGGCTCTCATGATACTCGATCAAAAAATCGATTTTTTTTGTTGCTTACTTAGTTAGCAAATGTCCCGTAGAATACACCCCCGAACCCCTTTTTACCAAAATCGATTTGGTTAAAAAGTTATAAGCAAAAAACCGGAGCTCTCTTTTTACGAGCGAACGATGTATGTATGTATGTACACTATAAGGCGATTGAATCTGCAACAACCTCCAAACGTAAACACAGCGAAGTCGGACTGCCTGTGTGTATAACATAGGCGTCAATAATAACAATAGTATACGGACCAGCATAGGCAGAGGCCCCGAATTCGCTGTGTTTACATTTGGAGGTTGTTGCAGATTCAATCGCCTTATAGTGTACATTCGCTTTCTAAAAATTTAAACGCGTTTTTCTCGAAACCATGTTTTCTGAATCGGGCGGCAAGATATCTCAAAAAGTACTGCACTTAAAAATACACTTTTTTTATTTCAAAGCTAATTAAATTGCCTGGAGGTTGAACCTAAAAAATTTTTAATTTTTTCATTATTATTATTTTTTAGAGCTCTGAAATGAGCCAAAAAAGGGCCAAAAAAAAATTTTTTTTCCGAAATCTGCCATTTTATCAATTTTTAATTTTTTTGCAATTATTTAGGTTCAACCTCCAGCAAATGTCATCTAGTTTAAGAGGAACTTCGAAATTTTAGTTTCGGGCAAAAACTGAAGGCGCTAGCTTGCCGCCCGTTGAGGTATCTTTTTTTTTAACACGACCTCCATCAAACGCTGCTAGGGAATACATAATTCGATATTTTGGTCTGAAAAAATTTGTAAATATAGTTAAATACATACTTTATAAGTACCAAAAAACTTGACTGCATTATTCACTTCCTTCCGTGAAAAAAAAATTCACGAAAAACACGTCATTTTTGAGGCGCTAGACGAGAGCCTCCCCTTAAAAAGCGTAACTTAAATCATTAAAATATTCGACTGACATTATTTGAATAAATTTAGGTGAATCTGTTCGATTCGTTGAAATCAATGTTGAATTAATAATAAAAGCCAAGGATCCACACTTCGACAGTTCAATACATTTCTTGAAGTTCATTGTTACTATCGAAACTCGAAATCGGACTTGCTCAAGATTGATACCGTTAAGAGTGTAATTATTTATATAATTATCTTTGAAAATTGAATTACAGAAATTCGTCTTGTATAGTACTCAAAATTTAATCCCGTTCGTCAAAGCTGAAGAGATCAATCGAAAGAAAAACCGCAAGGAATCTCGTTTTTGACTTATTTCGCTAGTTGTATTCTGTATAGTGCATTGACTGCTGCATCTTCTGTCGTTAATGTTTGTTCTATGTCATAAGGATGAACGTCGGACTTTACCATTTTCTACGTCGCTATTGAGCAGTCGTTACATTGGACTTCGCCCAAAAGTGAAAAAAAATGTTAATATAGGTCCGAGAAGTCTTCACAAAAACAAGAAATATTGTTATAGACTGTTAAACATGTAAAAATATTACGCTTTTTATGTGCACTGTATAGGCGCAGTGAAAGAAATTTTTTTATAGATATACTCGCGAAAAAATTTGCAAGTACATCGCTTATTATATACATCCGATGTAACACATATTTCAATATTTCAATATTTACTCTATTTTATGTCCACAAACAAAGGAAAATATTTCTTTATTTTAAAATAATTAATTTGGTATAAACAAAGAGCTATAATATACACAGCACAAATAGTTTAGAGTTTTTAATAAAAAAACGAAATTCAAGTTATTGAAAAATTGTTCGTGCTACATATGTTGTTTGTGACTTATTAGAATTTCGTGGGAAATAATTATTCTTTAAAATCAGGGTTTCAGTTTTCTCCTTATAGATACAGAAGGGAAAAATCGCTACAATATTCATTTCCAGCAAAAATTTAAAAAAAATTATCGCATACGGAATACTTCAAAAATTTGTCGGTATAGGATGGGAGATCTTGCTACGATTTTTAGTATTACGAGAATTGTATAGAAAATGATAGCTTCCACTGTTGAGTAAAATGATAGGAAAAATTTACCAAAAAAATTCCTAAATATAAAAATAATTTAAAAATTTTTTTCATAAATAATTAAATGTTGCTTATTTAAAATTTGTATCTACATTGTTTCTAATGGGGCGTTGGTGAGCAGAGATATAATATATCTATGGATGATTATTTCCAAACCTTTCGGGGAAGCCAATCCGAATAAGACATTTTGATTTCTTTCAAATCGGGCATCAGATTCTAATTTACCACACCTAAAGACTCTCATTTATAAAGTTTGAGTTCAATTAGCTTATATATTCAGGGAAAAGACTACGTTTTACTTATTAATGATATATTACTACTTGACCGGATAATTGAAACTATTTATTTATTCCTTGACCGGTTGATCGAACTAATTTATCTTATATATTAGTACATCAGAGTGAGTTGTCGTAAACGTGTAAATGCGGAAGCTCATTCATTGACAATCATAAGTATGTTCTTATTGTATGCGACAATAGCAATATGTTTATAAGCACATAATTTGTGTACAGTCTGTATACAGTACATAGATGAGCATCGAATCGAAGTTGTGTGCGCGTGACCTATTTTCATACAACATTAAGAGCAAGTTCAACAAAGTTCGTCGCTCGGCAAGGGCATTGTCGCCACACAGCTAATAAAAGAGAAAGAGAGAGAGAGAGAGAGAAAGCACAAACATCAGTGCTTATGTTCCACGAGAATAAAACTTATTTCGAAACGCGATGAAAATAGCTCAACGAAATACAACCGATCCTAAGACAATTCGAAAGCTAGCAAACGATCTTATCGAAAAAATCGCATAAATAAGCGGTAGAACAAGAGAAAATGAAGTAATTATTTATTTGAAAGTACGAAAACCGGCCGGGTACGGACGACGCAGCATCAAGGTGCCTATGCTGCTCTGGCCTTTGCGCAGGCGGCCTGATGTATCAAGGCTTTACACCGACTGTGCGTCTATATGTATTATTCACTGACGTAGAAATAGCGACGATGACGTTATTTACAAGGGGTGTAAGGATAAAAAAGAATACCGAGTGAAGTGGAAGAAGAAGGTGGTAGGGGAGAAAGAGGCTGGGCTCTGGTTCTGTTCAACTCTCTCTCTCTCTCTCTCTCTCTCTCTCTCTCTCTCTCTCTCTCTCTCTCTCTCTCTCTCTCTCTCTCTCTCTCTCTCTCTCTCTCTCTCTCT